>BQNB010000572.1:0-27788 GCA_026074375.1 Tanacetum coccineum | reverse complement strand
GCGTGCTAGATATCAGGCTAAGCCTACCAAAAAGCACTTTGAGGCAATTAAACGTGTCTTTCGGTACTTGAAAGGAACCATTAACATGGGTCTTTGGTATCCGAAAGACAACGTCATGTCACTAACAGCTTATGCAGATGCGGATCATGCGGGATGTCAAGATTCAAGAAGAAGTACGTCGGGCAGTGCTCAGTTTCTTGGAGATAGATTGGTTAGCTGGTCATCAAAGAAGCAAAGAAGCATAGCAATATCAACTACAGAGGCTGAATACATCGCCATGTCTGGATGTTGTGCTCAAATCCTTTGGATACGATCACAGCTCAAAGACTACGGATTTGACTTCAATAAAATTCCTATGTACTATGATAACAAAAGTGATATTTATCTGTGCTGTAACAACATCCAGCACTCTCGCTCTAAACACATCGACATACGGCACCATTTCATCCGAGAGCAGGTGGAAAATTGAGTGGTTGAACTCTACTTCGTGGAAACGAATTATTAGCTTACAGACATTCTCACCAAAGCATTACCAAGAGAACGGTTTGAATTTCTTCTTCCACGCCTAGGCATGAAGAGTATGACCCCTGAAACTCTCAGACGTCTTCAAGAAGGAAAGGATGAGTAAACAAAATATCTTCGTGTATCCTTTGTGCATAGGTCTGACTTAAAAAATAATTATATATATATATATATATATATATATATATATATATTAAGAAATATTTTAATTAATAATAATAAATAAAACACTTAGGAAATATTTTAAGTCATTTGGAATTACTAAAAGGCTTGCAATTACTTCAAATTGCAACCCGGTTTAAAGTCTGGGCATGGATTACTTTATATCCATGCTTTATGGGAGTATAGTAATACAATGGTAGTGGTGGAGATGTTCGCCTGATCTTTTCATCTCAATCAACGACTACAGCTCTTTCAATAGAAACCGGGTCGTTGTTTGAGGGGGAGAGTGAATGTGAAAAAATCTAAGGGGTTATAAAAGACTGTGGGTTGCTATAAAAGTCTAATCTTAGATGGTTGTTGTATTCTAATGGGTTAATATTTGAAGGGGAGTTAATTAATTTTAACTCAATGGTCCAAAGTTATCTATTGTTGTAATGTTTAGGGTGTAAAAAGCATTTGCTCTTTGTTTCCTAGCCTTATTAACCAATAGGGACTAAGTTGGCCAATTGCCTAATCTTAGAAATGCCTTAGAAATACTTAAAACAAGAAATAAAAGAAGATGGAAACCAAAGGGACCAAATCTGCCAAGTATGTAACTTAGGAGTATAAAAGGGCGGCGAGTTGCCATTTGGTCAAATCCTTCGAAAACCAGTCAAAGAAAAAAACACACACACACACACTCACGCAACTCGCCGCCAAGAACTAAGCATCAAATCGCCGATTTCGAGGGTTTCTCGCAAAGGTAATCATAGATCATTTATCTATATCATTTAATATGTGTGTATATCAATGGAATCAATCGAAAACACAGTAAAAAATGTAGAAAAATAGATCTAGGGTCAGTTTACATAAGAAAACCAATGTAGTGTTGTAAGGTGTGCGTTAGATGCTGGGAATCATTCATTAGGTATATATGAATAGGTTTTGATGTGTGGATATAAGTAGATATATGTGTGTTTCATGAAAAGAATGGTAGGAATATGTATCTATAGCCTAGGAAGGCCTTAGGATGTGATTAGGGTTGAAAAAGGAGGTGCGGGGTTTGATTTTTAAGAAATCGGCCCGAATGGCGAGTTGCATGTTTTTCTTAACGGTGAGTTGGTTATTTTATTATTTATTAATAAATTACTCAACCCGCTGGTTGCTTTAACGGCGGGTTAACAAACTAGCGGGTTGACTACAGTGAGTTGCCTAAACGGCGGGTTGACAAACCAGCGGGTTGACTATAGCGAGTTGCCTAAACGGCGGGTTGACAAACCGGCGGGTTGACAACAGCGAGTTGTCATACGGCGGGTTGACAACAGCGAGTTGCCTAACCAGCGGGTTGCCTAAACAGCGGGTTGCCTAAACAGCGGGTTGCCTAAACAGCGGGTTGCCTAAACAGCGGGTTGCCTAAACAGCGGGTTGCCTAATCAGCGGGTTGTCTAAACAGCGAGTTGCCATAATTTTTCGATTATTTTAATCCAACAGGTAAACCCCGTCTCTCGGCGGTTTGGTCGAATATTTTTATTCATTAAAATATTCAACCCGCTGCTTTTCGCGGCGGTTTGCTCAATTCTCCTAATGGCGAGTTGGCATTCTGCCTGGCAGCGGTTTGGGCTAAGTTTCATAGTTTGGCCCATTGTGCCCAATAATCTATCAAGGCCCCTTCGAATGACCCAGTTGCTTTTCTAAAACCCCATCCGGGCTTAGTTAATAAGTAATTGATCCTGTTGGTTAATTAGTAGACTTTAATCAAACCAGAGTTACAACTGTTTTAATCAATCGCGCAGTTACATGACTTTTATCAATGCTAACGTTCTCTCTAACTTCGTTTCTCTGCAATGTTTGTCTTCTTTGTTAAATGCTCTTTTGCAGAATACGATGGCAGAACAAAATGTTCCCGCTCAACCTCCTACAAGAACAGATGAGCAGATTGTACCTCGCTCTCAGTGGTTAACAATCGGGAAAAGCAACCTACTTTTCAATGCACAAAAGATTCAAAAGAACCCCATCTTTCAGATATCAGTGGACATCCTGAGTAATACCAACTTCTTCCAAGCATTCACTGCCTCAGCAAATGTTCCTGCTATCTACCTGCAACAGTTCTGGAAAACAATGTCATATAACGAGAAGACTGGGGTTTATAGTTGTCAAGTTGATGAACAATGGTTCGATCTAAGTGCTGATCTTCTCAGAAAGGCATTAGCGATTACTCCTGTCAACCCAACTCACCCATTTGAGTTACCTCCGTCTGGTGACACGGTGATTGATTTTGTTAATGAGCTGGGATATCCTGAACCTGTAGAAATTGTCTCCAGTATACGGGTGAATTATGTGTATCAACCTTGGAGGGCAATTCTATCCTTGCTCAACCAGTGCTTGACAGGAAAGACTTCTGGCAGTGACAAACCCAGACACCCAGTTCTGCAAATGCTGTGGGGAATCGTCACTCAAACTAATGTTGATCATGCAGAGCTGATATGGGAAGAGTTTACTCAAGGGATCCAGACATTTTTCTCACACAAAGCAAGCCACAAAGCCAGTCTGAAGAACCCAAAGAAGAAAGTAACTCCTCTCCTCTTCCCTTATGGAAGGTTTTCCAAAGTGATAATCTACTACTTGGCAAGTAATAACAACATCCATCGACGTCCTGATTCTGCTATTTATCACACTGGAGATGATTATATCTTAGGAAATCTTAAGTTTGTCCCTAAAGGTGAGTCAGTTGAAGTGTTTGGAATAGCAATTCCGGATCCCCTGATAACTGAAGCCATTCAACAATCCTCTTATTATCCCAAGTATCTGAAAATGGTTGCTGAGAATACAAAGAAAACCCCTCAAGAAAGTGCAAGCATGCAACCTGCAACAAAGCGTGCTACACCCAAAAAGCCCACAACCACCACACCAGTCAAACAATCCAAGCCAGCTCATTCTCCGACCAAGAAACCTTCCAAGCGTAAGCTTCCACAGAAAATTAGAAAGGGAAAGCCTACTTTCCATCTTGTTGACGAAGAAGATGAAGCTCGACAAGATGATGATCCTGATCTCGATCTGGCCAAGAAGTTGAGTTTGGAAGCTCATCAAGAAAAGGGAGAAGAAGAAGGTAACGATGCTGACCTGGAACGAGCTATCAAGCTTAGCTTGGATCCATCCTTTCTGCCTCAAGGACGGGCACCAGTTGGAGGAGTAACGATCAGGGATCCAGTGTCAGAAACAACTCCCAAACTGCATGAAGTAGTGGGAAAGGGAAAGGCCGTTGTAACTGAAGAACAAGTAGCTCATTCCCTGATCGATCTGTCAAAGAAGAAAAGAACTACTGATCAGTTTATCCTTGCTAGGCGTGATCAAACTCCTCCTGATTCGACAACTGGACCCTCTTCTCAACATGATGATGACACATCAGAGAAAGTAATCCATGAATCTTCATCAACGTCTGATTCAGAAAGAACTGAAAGTGACACAGAAGTCGTTGCTCCTAAAGGTGACAAAGATCAAGATGAAGTAGACACATCTACAGTAACATCAGGAGTAAGCATCCCTGTATCAGACCTGAAAAAGCCCATGAGGCTTTGGCTGGACCAAACCCTAAGCTCATGAAAGAAGACCAGACTGGATCAGACTCTAGAAAATTACATGTGTCTCTTGCTGGACCAAACCCTGAGCACATGGATGATGAATTCCTCGCCACAGCCTACCCAAAGGTTCATGAAAACCTAGGATGATGAATCTCGCAACAGCCATACCCAAAGGTTCATGAAAACCTGAAGTATAACAGGACGAACGTGTCTTCGATGTAACCAGAAAGTCTGTATGGTTCTATGTCTTTCCATGAAAAATCTCGTGACACTTTTAACTTTGGGGATCATTTTTCCATGACAAACCAACCGAAGATGATCAAGGAGAATCTTAGTTAGAGAGGAGTCTGATTCCACCATACATGATTCAAAGTTTCATCAGACAGTAACTTCAACTCCTCCAATGATGCTCCCTTTACAGAGTCTCTATCTTCTTTCTAAGCCGTCATCACTGGTCACTCCTCCACCAATCAACACGGAAGCTACAACAATCACCACATCTCTCCCTGAAATCACTCCATTCATCGCCCTTCAGTTGAGAGTGGCAAGATTGGAGCAAGAGATGTCTGAAGTGAAGAAGACTGATCACTCTGCTGATGTTTTGGCTTCAATTAGAACCCAAGTTCCTACGGCTGTTGATAATTATTTAGGAACAAAACTTGATGATTCTCTCCTCAAGGTTCTTGAACGACACACTGCCGATTTAATCGAGAAATACTCTGTGTTGCCTGGCCCAGAGTCTGTCAAGAATCAAGAATCTGAAAAGAGTCCGAAGGAGATTATCAAAGCCAAAAAGGAACAAGATGAGGAGAAACAAGATTCAACTTACTCCATCAGGTCAACTGATAAAGTTGATCTTGAAGAATTTGACCTAAAAAGTGCTCTCTTCAGTCACATGAATAAGAAGAAGTCTGCCAACAAAAACACGACCAACTACCATCTATACCATGCTCTCATGGAAGCTTTGATAGCGGATGAAGACGCCATGGATAAGGAAGTTGCAGACAAGGTTAAAGACCACAAGAGAAAGCATGATAGTGATGATGATGAAGATGATGATGATGATGATGAAGGCCCTTCAGCTGGATCAAACCAGGGTAGATCAACAAAGAGGAGGAGATCTGATTCTGCCGCTTCTGGGTCAGCTAAACCTCCTCCGAAAGCTGATGACCAAAGTTCAAAGAAACCAAGGGAGTCTGAGGCATCTGCTTCCAAACAACATCCATCTCTCTCCTCAACTGGATGGCAGATCACTGACACAAGAGAGGCTGGTGTTGACTCTTCGATGCACAGATCAAATCCCAATCAAAACTTCTGAACAATCTCAGATGAACATATCAAAGCAGGATAAAGGGAATGACTCAGATATGGAGGACACTGACAATGCTCACAATCCCAATGTGTCGACCACTATACGAGGTTAAGCCGATTCCAGAAAGCGAGAGACCTGCTACACCTGAACCAGAATGGACCATTCCCCCAAATGATTTCCCGGAACCAGAACATAACTGGGCAAATGCATACGCCACAACGTAAAAAGTTCCTCAAAACATCAAAAAGACCAAACAAAAACGACAAAAGACCATGATCAACCCCCCCCCCCCCACTTAAAAAAAAATAAAAGATTAAAACAAGCTTCAAAGGAAGACGTATGATATTGGGTCATTCATCAAATGGTTCTGCAGACGAACAGGAAAGAAGAAGCTCTGCAAAGCTGATTTAGAAGGTCCAACATTCAACCTTGTTAAAGCCTTTCATAAGAACAACGTCTTTCTTCAATACCAGATGGATGAATGCCATAAGCTGCTGACAAATAAGGTTGACTTGAGTAATCCTGAGGGTCATCAAATTCCACAAAATATAAATGAACCACTGCCCTTAGGAGGACCACCAGGTCAGGTAACTATTCAACCACAATTCTTCTTCAATAAGGATCTGGATTATCTACTGACAGGTACGAAAAGACAAAAAAATTTGCCTTATCAATATCCAAGCTCAATAGCCGAATCTTTACCTAGACTTTTGCCTTGAAGAATTAGTATCCAATCGTGTGTTTGAGAGGAGAACGCGAATATTACATCATGCGGTCTAATGGCAACACACACTTGTGTTTAGATAGGAAAGGAATTCTATAATCACAAATACAGTGAGTCCACAGTCGTGAAGCAGTCAGATCGCAATGCGAATACTCAGTGGAATCAGTGACAAAGTGTTTGAAAAATATGGATTACAACTACCTAAGAGAGATAATCTCTTCGCCGAGCCTGATTACCAAGAATACAAGATCTAAAAGGATTTTAAAAATCTTCATCCAAATGATTTTGAAGATCTGTTCCTTCTCAATATTCAAGAAAAGCTCAACCATCTGCCCAAGACAGACAAGACTAGTCTTCACACGGCAGTCAACATGTGGATAAGAAACCTGGTGATCAGAAATCGTGTGGGAGACTTACAGCTCGGGATTGAAAGTTATCAAACAAAGATCAACCTTGAACGTCCTAATTGGGATGCAGCCGACTATTACTTCAAAGAAGACTATACGATCGTCCCTAAGCCAAGAGCAGTTGTCTACAGAGACAGAAATGATCAAAGAAAGCTGATGAGGCTGAATGAGCTTCACAAGTTTAGTGATGGGACGTTGACAAGAGTCATGGAAAAGCTGGACCAAATGGTTAAAGACTTTCATCTGTACGAGTACAATAAGGGCATGGAGACTAGGAAGTGGTCAGAGGATGACAAGAGAAAAGCAAAGACTTCATCACACAATTCGAGAAAGAGACAACAGATCAGCAAGGATCATCAAAGTCTAGAAAAGCTTTGTTGGGTGGAAGAATAAGAAGATATTGGAAAAAAACCTTTACAAGGCTGATCACCAGAACAACTGACGACATCGTCATTACAATCAAAATGTCAATCGTATTCTTATGTGAATAAAAATACCTGTACTTTATTAGCTAGTTAACTCTTGAGATTAAGAGTAGGAGAAATTTATATCCCTCACCGATCAGGGGGAACGGTATATTGTCTCATACACGACTTTACGAATTAAGCCACACAGTTTCTCCCAAATTTAAGAACAGTATTTAAATCAATTGATATCCAAAATGTCAAAGGGTTTAAAATTTTTGATAAGGGGAGAAAAGTGATTAAATATGTGTATAATAATAAACTGTTGATGTTAGGTCTCATATACTCCGCCCAAACGTGCTAAACAAATCGAAATCACCGAAGCACATTTTGAGGGGGAGCATTTCGAAAAAAATCAAAAAAAACATCAAGGTACGAAACGCTTTGATATTTATAACATAAGTACCTTAATTGAATTTTAATTGGTTTTAAGGAAAGGTAAACTGTACCAAAAGAACCGACCATCGCATTTTACTTTATTTGGAGTTATAAAGGTTGGTAAGGTAGGTATTATTCCCAATGATCCATCCATCACCGGAGGATCTACCAGGGACAATCCACTATTTAGTGTAGAAGTCCTATAGGTATTAGACATGTAAAAGGAGTAAAAGTGAGAAAAAGTGGAAAAGTGCCGACTGAGATGAGCTAGTACTGGAATAGAACCCAACAAGGCTCTAGTCATATAAGTCTCGTAAGCACTGAAGGGTTTTGAAGAATTAAAAAGAATTATAAAGATAAAGTGTAAAGAAATAATCCTCCAATCATTTAGGCAGAAAACCGGGTCAATTCATATGCTGCCAAGAATCACAAGATGAATTGCTGAATTGAAGGATGCGACAACATAGGACCCCAGTATCCATGCACAACCCTCCCTAAGCCACCAGAATCTTTCAAAAGATTTCTGTTTCATTCTCACGGAGACTAAACACTTTATCTCTTGACTTTCTCACTCGATTTAGTTGATATGTGAACAAGTGGTAGTCTGCTCCAAATCCATGCCATTCGATACGAAAACCAAACGCACTATGATTCTAGACCAAGAGATTCGTAAATTAATCTCGTTAACACATATCTAATACTCTTGTTCTTTCCACACACTGTGGAAACAAGTCTTACTAAGACTCCTACGCATTTCCCTTGTGATATCATCCAGAACACGAGTGAAACGATAGTTTTTTCACAATGAAGATGGAAATCCCTGATAGAGCCAACATCAAACAAGCACTAGTAGCTTTGACCTTGTGCGATTCTACAAAGAATCAAACTTGTGTCAACTAGAAAGAAACGAATGGAGAGATCTGTATGAAATCAACTTGTTCCAGTATATAGAATTTACGGTTATTTATTATTTGACAAACCAATCAAACTCTCGAAGTGTACAAAATTCTTTCATAAGAAACACTTAGATGTCTTTTCAAATCAATTTCCTTTATTAGCTAACTGTTTCATTACATGATAAATCTTAAAGATGGAGATAGATGGGAAATTCCCATACTGAGATGACAAGTAAATAACGAATTGCCAAGACACGACCTAAACCATGTTATGAGGTATGAAAGACCTCATAAAGGTTGTCAAACTTCGCAATCTCTGATGTCATGTAAATCAATATCACAAGTGTCACGAAGATGGCAATCCAGTACAAGAAGATGTAAGATTATGTTGGGCGATGGATCCTCAAGTAAAGCTCAGATCACGTCCAAGACAAGCGTAATGATAATCAAAAGATCCTACCCAAAAATGTACCAAGATTATAAATGTCCCATGAGCTAAGACTGAAGTGATTAAGTTTGGTATTAATCAAGGAGTGACCTCCCTAGGGGAGATTGTTAGGTTTTAATTAGAAAAAGAACGGTCACAGCCCGTGGAATTATACTGTGAATTTAGCGTCGAAGTTTTAATAGTTAATAGTACGATTTTCGGTATTAAGTCGGGTACTAATACCCGGTATATTGTATGTACTATATAAGCCTCTTCTAACTTTGGAAGAGGGTAGCTAGTCATTATTTTCCATTTACAAAGAAACACTTTCTCTCTCTAGAATATTCTCTCTCAAGTGTTTCTCTCTCTAGAAACTAGCCAAATCCAAGAATCGACCCCGTGTTATGATATAGGATATACCACAATAGGGGTGAGCAACGGTCCAAAACCGGACCAGACCGGCTAGGACCGGACCGGACCGAGACCGAAATGGTCTAAAATGCCGGACCGTGGACCGGACCGAAATGGTACGGTCCGGTCCAGGTCGGTCCGGTCCGATTCGGTTCCGGTCCTGTTTCCTTTAAGGCTAATCACGGTGTTGGAATACAACAATTAATATAACCATTAATTACACGAGTATTGAAGAGGAAATCATCCCATAAGGATCTCATATGGTGCATATAGATTAACAAAATAATCATAAAATGTACTAACCTCTTGATATCGGTTTAGTGAATGATTAAAATACAGTAACACCTTTTGTTCTTACCAATTACCCACGAAACAATAAAGATACTAAAAGAAGTATCCTCTATAGTGTATCCACACTACACGTCGCAGAATGAATACCTGAATTCTAGTTCAATCATTTCACGAATAACAACCAAAACCCTAGATCTTGCTTGTTATTAAATCGGCTCAAGGAAACCCTAAAACCTAAGGGTTGCAGTGAGATTTACCTAAGGGGAAAGAGGAGAGGACATTATGTTTAGGTTATTCAAGTGTAACCCTAAACTAATGAATATGAGTTCATTATATAGGGAATCCCTGGAAAACAAGTTGCACTCTTTTCTTTTCCTTCCCATCTAGGCCGACCCTACACACCCTTATGGGCTTGCCATAAGTTTTTGGCTACTGGATAATTAAGCAAGTCCATTACCTCTTAATTATTGGGCCATTAGTTAATTTAAATGTCTAACGGTTTAATTAACGACCGTTATTGACCGTGAAATATAAACTAATATAATTAATATAATACAATATATATATATATATATATATTACATAATAAAAGTATTATCTCTGTGTATATATATGTGATCCCACGGGCTCACATATCTTCGATCGTATAAATATTCCCTATGACATGAGCACTTCCCAATAGTTAGTCATGTTAAGGTTAACAAAACACACACGATACAATCCTATTAAGATTTTGGGTAGACCGAGTCCAAGTGTATTAGGGTTGGGTCCAATCAGATCGGGTTTATTCGGGTTTATGTCAACCCGTCCCTATTTTGTATTGAGCTACACGTGAATACATTTATAAAAGCTCATAACAAGCCAAGCCTTAACGAGCTCGTGCCCGTGCTCGAGCCTTATATTTGGCGCATTTATTAAACGAACCCCAGCCCCAACTTGATATATAAAGACCGTTTGGCCATGCGAGCCTAAACGAGCTCACACATATACATATAATTATAAACGTTAAACGAGTTCGAGTTTGAGTTTCGTTTCTAAACGAGCTTACTTTTGAAACATATTTTTTTATATATTAATAAAAGAGTTAATTTCATAATTCGTCCCTAATGTTTGTCGGGTATAACGGATTTAGTCCCTCCGAAACTTTTTTAACGGATCCTCTCCCTGTGGTTTTGACCCGTATTGGGTTTGGTCCCTTGACCACTAATTCCGTTAGTTGACTGTTAAAATGCATGTTTGATACGGTAAAAGGACAAAAATACCCTTGTTATTATTATTGTTAATTTATTTATTTATTTTATTATCATTATTATTAAAATTATTAAAAATCAAATCAAACACCCCACATCTTTATCCTTTCATCTCTTTAGTGTTTTTTTTCCAGTCACCTCCTAAATCTCCGACCACCTCCTCATTTTTCCGGCAACCAATCAACAAACACACCACACTGTATTTTTCTTCATCTTTTTCATTTTCATTTCCACCATTAACTACCATAATGAAACTAACCAAAATCATACTCATTGTTTAAAGAACATCAAAACAATCACTCGAAAACATCAAAACCAAAAAAAGAAAAAAAAACCCACTTTTGAAGTCACTAAACTTTCTTTGCAACCCAGCTACTATCACTCGAAAACATCACCAACTTCGAGTTCAATTGATTACAAACAAACCCACATTTTATCAACCAAAAACAATCTTTAATCAAAACCTACCAAAACTAATTTAGCTAATCACTAAACTATCAAAACCCACCAAAGATCGATTTACTAAACCCAGATTTGTTCGAAAGTGAAGAATATAGTCCTTGAATATAACATCAGCACTCTATTTTGTTACAAAATAATGTTACAGTAATCATACCCATTTCTGAATCATACCCATTTATGAATCATACAATTCTGGTAGGCCGCCAGAACCAGCAGTTCCATCCTCCGTGGCGGTGCCGACAAATGTCAGATCCATAAGACCTTAACAGGCACCATTTATTTTTTGGTCCAAGATTTGTGGTTTTTGTTAAAAAAATCTCCTTATATCAAACCATTTTATGTGTGTGAATTAAAGGGTGTTTTATGTGCAGGTGTGTGTTTTTTGATATGGCATGAGGTAGGTGGGGATGATGGTAATTCATGGTTGTTTGTAGGAAAAAAAGTAAGGAAGTTGAGATCTGTAAAAGTAGAGAACGAATGAAATGTTGTGTGTTTGGTGTTTGGGGAGATAACTTATATGCGTTTTTAATATAAATAAAATTGAAAAGACAATTATGCCCTTGCTTTAAAAGTCAAACTAACAGAAATGATGGTCAAAGGACCAAACCCGATACGGGTCAAAACCACAATATAATTATAAACGTTAAACGAGTTCGAGTTTGAGTTTCGTTTCTAAACGAGCTTACTTTTGAAACATATTTTTTTATATATTAATAAAATAAAATAAAAAACTATTAGTGAGTCGAGCTTAAGCCGAGCTCGAACCTTGTGAGTAACCATTGTTCGAGCTCGAGTTTTATGTTTAAAGCTCGAAACGAGCCGAGCTCTAGCTTCACTAAACCTAAACGAGCTGAGCTTGAGCCTGATCGAGCTCGGGCTCGGCTTGACTCGTTTACAACCCTAGTGGTGGTCACAGATCGAAAGGATTGTGGTGGTGGAGGTGGCGAATGATAGTGAAGGTGGTGAGAAAAAGACAATGATGGGTTTATTTATTTTGTGGTGGTTAGGAATGATTTTATGGTGAGGGACTTATGTATTTGGTGGTGGTCAAAGTGGTAAGAAGAAGATGATGATAGATAGATAGTGGATGTGGTGAGAAGAAAAAAATGAAATGAATGATGAGGGTGTTTGAGAGTAGTTTTATAAAAAGGGATGTTTGATTGTTCGTTGATATTTGAGATAACACGGAAATAATTAGAACGTTAGTCCCTAAGGATGGAACGTGTCTAACTTTTACTAAGTAAGGGCGGGGACAAATCTAAGATTTTCGGGAGGGTGTTGCACAATTGTTTTCCTATCATAAGTACATAAATTTGCACCATAACATCCTTTTAAATAAGCTAAAGTTGCACAATAAATAAAATAACACAAATAATGGAGGGTTGCACAAAACAAAACCAACACTTTTTAGAAGAAAAAAACACTTAGCGGCCTAAAAGCGAGCGTAGCCTGTATTACACCTGACATCCATGCAGGTCATTCCTGCGTGAGAGTTATGATTATCAAAAGTTTGTGACATAGATGTGAAAATTGGCAAACTATAAGACTATATTTTGCGGTTCACTTTCTTTAATTATCAATATGATACGTAATGTTTACATTTGTCAACGCAAATATGTTGAGGATGTTAACTCTTTAATATTAGACATAGTGGTAAGAGATTAATAACCAAAGTATCATAATGTCAGTTAATTAGCCTTTAATAGCAAAAACTTTATTAGCGCAAGCGCTAATATGTTATACGTCATGCAGTCTACAAGATCTTTCTTTCATGACCGAAGAAGCATCACTCTAGGTAACCTAATGGGCGTTTCAAGCATTTTTGACCTCTCAAGAAGATCACTTAGAAGAGGGATACACTCGGATACAATATCTTTAGGAATCAAGACAAAATCGATCCCTAAATCAAAGCCTTGGTGTTTTGGTTTATGTTTATGCCAAAGAGACAATGGTGATGTCATCGACGACTCTAGGAACAACAACAATGTGCCCCTGGGTCACTTTCTTGAAGTAGAAAGAAGAGCGGCTCAAGATCATAGACAAGGTTAACACAGTCCTCTTATTTATGGAGGGGATGAGCTCGCATTGGCTCAACCTTTTGACGAGTCACTGAACTCGTTGTTTGTGGATGGGCAAATCATGCCCCCAAGGTCAAGCCCTTTGTCGGGGTCGGATACTAATGTGAGAAGTGAGAGTAGAGGGATTAGAACTCCGTGTTTTTAATGTATTTTTGGTCCGTTTTGTGACGGTCGGTTTTTTTATTGCAATTACGAGATAGTAAACATCCAAAGTTTTGTTTTCTCTTGTTTGTAATATTATTGCAATTTACCCGACTGAGTTTGTTCAAATTTTGCATCATGTTTTGTTTTACTTTTCTTTTGTAATGTCAATTGTATGATTTGTATCGGTAGCTAATATCCATGACCTGTGTTTTCAAAGTCATAAACATTAAGATTAAATTTCTTATGAACAAAAGAAATTAAATTTGAACTTTTGGCCGAACTTTACGACCATTGTTATCATTTTAGGGCCCGTTTGGTTTGTAGGTGGGGTTTATGATTAAGATTTAGATTTGGATTTGAATTTGATTTAGGATTTGAATTTGGGTTTAATGTAAGAGGGAAAAAATAATATTTAAAAATATATTATAAATTAAAATATATATTAAAAATAAAATAAATCATATACAAATTTATAAAAGAAATAACGAGTGGATAGAAATTAAAAGGACCCACAAATATTTACTCATGTCAGGAAGCCAACTCATATGGCAAGGTTTTGTAGATGCCTATATATTCGGATACCAGCCCAAAGACAAATCTCACAACATCCCACCAAACAACAATTTTTTGCATTGTGCCCAATCCCACAATCAAAACACCCATACCAAACGGGCCCTTATTTTCTAAACTTTTACAAATTGACTCTGTTAGCCCGTATTATGATTTAGTATATTATTGTTATATGTGTATTGGGCTCAAGCCCAAGTCTAGCATGTTCTTTAGTGTATACACATATTATTATCCCTCTACATGGTATCACGCCTTCAATCGATCCTAAAACCCTAAAACCCTAATACTTTACACACAGCCGTTCTCATCAAAAAAAAAGCAAAAAATTAAAAAAAAAAAAAAAAGAAGAAGAAATAAAGAAGAGAAAGGAAAAAAAAAAAGGAAAACAAAGAAGTTAAAAAAAAAAAAAAAAAAAAAAGAAAATTAAAGAAGTAAATTAAAAAAAAAAAAAGAAGAAAAAAAGGAAGAAGAAAGAAAAAAAATTTAAAGAAAAAAGAAAAAAAGAGAAAAGTTAAAAAAGAAAAAAAAAAAACAAAAAGATAAAAAAAAAAAAAAAAAAAAAGAAGAAAAAAAGAAAAAAAAAAAAAAAGAAAAAAAGAAATTAAAAAAAAAAGAAAGAAAAAAATGTTAAAAAAGAAAAAAAAAATTATTAAGAAAAGAAGAAAAAGACAGAAGAAGTTTAAAAAAAAAGAAGAAAAAAGGAAAGAAAAAAAATATTAAAAAAAAAAAAAAAAAAGTAAAAAAAAAAAAAGAAAAAAAAAAGAATAAGATTAAAGAAAAGAAAAAAGTATAAAAAAAAAAAAAAAAAAAAAAAAAATAAAAAGAAAGATTAAAAAAAAAAAAAAAAAAGAAAAAGAAAAAAGTTTAAAAAGTAAAAAAAAAAAGTAAAAAAAAAAAAAAAAAATTAAAAAAAAAAAAAAGGAAGATAAGAAAAAAAAAAGAGAATATTTAATAAAAGAAAAAAAGAAAAAAAAGAAAAAAAAAAAAAAAGAGAAAAAAAAGGAAAAAAAAAGATAGTAAAAAAAAAGCTGACGAAAAGAAAAGAAAAAAAAGAAATAAAAAAAAAGTTAAAAAAAAATAAAAAGTTTAAGAAAAGAAATGAAAAAAAAAAAAATAAAGTTTAAAGAAAAGAAAATTAAAAAAATAAAGAAACAGAAAAAAAAAATTAAAACGAAAGAAAAATTAAAAAAGAAGAAGAAAGAAAAAAAAAAAAAAAAAAAAAAAAAAAAAAAAAAAAATAAAAAAAAAAGAAAAAAAAATAAAAAGAAAAAAAAAATTAAGAGAAGAAAAAAAAAAAAAAATAAGAAAATTAAGAAAAAAAAAAAGTAAGAAGAAAGAAGAAGGAAAAGTTAAATAAGAAGAAGAATAAAAAAGAAAAAAAAAAAAATAAAGAATAATAAAGAAAAGAATAAATAGAAATTAAAACAAAGGAAAAACAAAAAAAAAAAAGAAAAAAAAAGAAAAAAGAAGGAATAAAAAAAAAAAAATAAGAAAAGAGAAAAAACAAAGAGATAGAGAAAAAAAAGAAGAAATTAAAATAAAAAAAAAAAAAAATAAGAAAAGAAAGATTTAAAAAAAAAAGAAAAAAGGCAAAGAATAAGAAAAATTAAGCAGAGAAAGATTTAAAAAGTAAAGAAGAATAAAAAGGAAGAAAAAGAAAAAAAAGTAAAAAGAAAAAAAAAAGAAAAAATAATTAAAAAGAAAAAAAAAAAAGAAAAAAGAAAAAAAAAAAAAAAAAAAAATAAGAAAAAAAAAAAAAACAATAAAAGAAAAAAGAAAGAAAAAAGGGTTAAAAAAGAAAATAAAAAAAAAAGAAAAAAAGAAATTTAAAAAAAAAAAAGAAAAAAAAAAAAAAAAAAAAAAGAAATTTAAAAAAAAAAGGAGAAAGAGAAAAGAAAAAAAAAATAAGAAAAAAATAAAAAGAGAAAAAAAAAAAAAAGAAAAAAAAAGAAAAAAAAAAAGAAAAAATAAGAAAAAAAGAAAAGAAAAAAAAGAAAAAAGAAAAAAAAAAAATAAAGAAAATAAGAAGAAAAAAGGTAAAAAAGTTACAAGAAAAGAGAAGAAGAGAAGGAAAACATTTAAAAAAAAAAAAAAAAAAAAAAAAAAAAAAGAGAAAAAAGAAAAAAAAAAAAGAATTAAAAGTAAAAGAAAAAAGAAAAAAAAAGAGAATTAAGTAAAAGAAAAAAAAGAAAAAAAAGAAAGAAAATAAAAAAAAAAGTAAAAGAAAGAAAGAGTAAAAAAAAAAAAGTTAAAAGAAAAAAAAAAAAAAAAAAATAAAAAAAGAAGGAAAAAGAATAATAAAGAAAATAAGAAAAAACAATAAAAAAGATTAAAAAAAAAAAGAACGAGAAAAATAATAAAAAAAAAAAAAAAAATAAAGAAAAAAAAAAGAAAAAGATTAAAAAAAAGAAGACAATAATATAAAAAAAGAAGAAAAGAAAAAAAGAAAAAGAAAAAAAAAAAATAAAAAAAGAAGATAAAAAAGGTTAAAGAAAAATGAAAGAAAAAAGTTATAAATTTAAAAGAAAAGCAAAGTTTAAAAAAAAAGAAAAAAAAAGAAAAAAAAAAAAAAAGGAAAAGAAAAAAGATAAGAAAAAAAAAGTTAATAAAAAGAGAAAAAAAAAAAAAGGAAGGGAAGGTAAAAGGAGAAAAAAAAGAAAAGAAAAATAAAAAATTAAAAAGAAAAAAAAGAGAAAAAAAAGAGAAAAAAGAGAAGAGAAAAAAATAAGAGAAAAATTAAAAAATAAAAGAAAGGAAAGAAAAAGAAAAAAAAAAAAAGAAGAAAAAAAAAAAGACAAAAGAAGTATAAGAAAAAAGAAAATAAAGAAAAAAAAGAAATTATAAAGAAAGAGTAAAAAGAAAAAAAGAAAAAAAGAAAAAGAAAAAAAGAGATAAAAAAAATAATAAGAAAAAAAGAAAAAAGAAAAAAAAAAAAAGAAAAAAAGAAGTTAAAAAAAAAGAAAGAGAAAGAAAATTAAATAAGAAAGAAAAGAAAAATAAAAAAAAAAAATTAAAAAAAAAAAGAAAAAAAAAAGAAAAAAGAAAAGAAGTTAAAAAGGGAAAAAAAAAATAAGAGAAAAATAAAAAAAAGTAAAAAAAAAAAAAGAGAAAAAAAGAGGAAAAAAAAAAAGAAAAAAAAAAAACATAAATAAAAAATAAAACAATAAGTAAAAACATTTTAAGAAAAAAAAACAACAAAAAACATTTAAGGAAAGAAAAGAAAAAGAAAAAAAAATTTAAGAAAAAAAGAGAAAAAAAATAAAAAAAAAAGAAAGAAAAAAGAAATTTAGAAAAATAAAAAAAAAGAAAGAAGAATAAAAAAAAAAAAAATTTAAAAGAAGAGTTAAACATTTAAAATTAATAAAAGAAATATAAATAAAAAAAAAAAAAAAAAGCATTTTAAAAGTAAGGTAAAATATAAAGAAAATAAAAAAAAAAAGAAAAAGATAAAAAAAAAAAAAAGAAAAAAAAGAAAGGATTACCAAAAAAAAAAATAAAAGGAGGCCCGTTTGATTTGTAGGTGGGGTTTATGATTAAGATTTAGATTTGGATTTGAATTTGAATTTGGTTTAGGATTTGAATTTGAGTTTAATGTAAGAGGGAAAAATAATATTTAAAAATATATTATAAATTAAAATAAATCATATACAAATTTATAAAAGAAATAACGAATGGATAGAAATTAAAAGGGCCCACAAATATTTACTCATGTCAGGAAGTCTATTCATATGGCAATGTTTTGTAGATGCCTATATATTCGGATACCAGCCCAAAGACAAATCTCACAACATCCCACCAAACAACAATTTTTTTGCATTGAGCCCAATCCCACAATCAAAACACCCATACCAAACGGGCCCTTATATTCTAAACTTTTACAAATTGACTCTGTTAGCTCGTATCATGATTTAGTATATTATTGTTATATGTGTATTGGGCTCAAGCCTAAGTCTAGCATGTTCTTTGGTGTATACACAGATTATTATCCCTCTACATGGTATCACGTCTTCAATCGATCCTAAAACCCTAAAACCCTAATACTTTACACACAGCCGTACTCATCTTTTTGTGCTTAGGTCACAAGTTTTCTTCAATCGTGCACGGTCACAATCGTGTGTTCTTCTTGCTTAGGTCACAGGGTTATTTGTCGTGCAAGTCACGCGGTTATTTGTCGTGCAAGGTCACGATTTATTTGTTTTTGATTTGTCGTGCAAGGTCACGATCTGTTTGCTCTTGTTTTTTGTCGCCTACATACAACACCAATCACAACCCTACAAACCCTCCCTATTATTTGTTTGTAATCTGCCATGATAGGATCTTGTTTTAATTTTGCTAAACGTGCGTGTCAGTTTGGTGATTCGTGTCGTTATGTTCATGATGCTAATACACGGTCGGGTACCCCTAATAATGGTTCTACTGCTAAGAGTCGGGACACTAATGATAATGCCAACACTCATAGACAGAACTTTGGTGAAATTTTTAGGGGGGGCGAGTACTATATTAGCTAATTTGGGCGAGCGAAAATTATATTTCCTTTAAGCAAATCTTATTAAAAACTTAAACTTTTGGGAGGGTCGTGGCCCTCCCCGATCTCTCTAAGGTCCGTCCTCGCCAACACTACTAATGAACTCTTGGCTAAATTACTATATATCCTATTTTCAATCAAAAACGACGTCGTATTGACGCCGGGCCAACTAGCAGCCCATACACCAGGCCCAAAGTAAAAAAAAAAGTTACCTGTAGGCCCAAAATAAAATATAAAAAGAAAAGTTACAAAACAAACCCTCAATTTTTAACTATTTATGACTTCTTTATATAATAAACTTTATTTATCAAATATATAACACATATCTACTGATCCATTCAGATAAAAAAATATCTTCGGAAAGATCTTCGAACTGCGAACTATACGAGCCCAATATTGAATTGCTTCTGACATACGCATGATTTTATAAAAAATGTTGAAATTTAATATAAATAGGAAAAAAAATTACAAAACGTACCCTCAACTTTTAACTATTCACGACTTTCTTATATCATAAACTTTATTTCTCAAATATATAACACATATCTACCGATTCATTCAGATAAAAAAATACCCGCGGAAATATCTTCAAATTGCGATTTTTTTAAAAATGTTAAAGTTTAATGTATACTACCTTCGTCCCAAAATAAGTGTCCAGTTTGACTTTTCAGAGTCAAACTGGCTCAACTTTGACCTTAACTATTTTTTTTGTGTTATATAATTACTTGATGCAAAATATATAAATAGATTGGGTTGTAACACAAAAATATATATTTAAGGTCAAAGTTGAACCAGTTTGACTCTAAAAAATCAAACTGGACACTTATTTTGGGACGGAGGGAGTATATATTTAAAAAAAACTTTCAAAACACACCCTAAACTACCTAATAACTTTAAAATAAACGATATGGTCAGGAACGTATAATTCTGTGAAAGTTATTGTTAAAAAATGCTCAGTGAAATAAAATATATATGTTGCATACAAGTCAGCCCCGTCGCAACGCACAGACACATTCCTACTCAATATTTATTCGAAATCGATTCGCGAAAAAATTATACCCCGCGGCAACGCGCGAAGTATCTTGCTTGTTACTAAAACAATTGGGATCGTTTGGAGTGAATATAATACTGTTAATCCTAGTGCATATGCTAATGCCAGTGCTTATAATACCAGCCCTATACCATATGCTGGCCCACGAGTAGATCCTTAGGTTAGCCCAGCCTATCCCCCTCCACAGACGGCCCACTCCAGCAATTCATATGCCGCTGCTCCTGTTGAGCCTACTAACTTCCATATTAATGTTCGGCTAATACACAATATATACACATCGGTTCGGTTATCGGGTTGTTCGGTTAATTTGGTTTGGTTAATTTTTTTTGTCAACCCGAAAACCGAACCGAACCGAACTAGAATTCAACCGAACCGAACCGAAAACTGAATTTGAATTCGGTTCGGTTTTCAGGTTGACCCGAATAACCCGAATTTCACTTTTTTTTTAAATTTAATAATTACATAAATATTTAGCAAAAAATTATTATTTCAAACATAAAAAGTGTTTTTTTATATTAGGATAAAATTTTAATGGTATTTATATATATATATATAAATATAAAAAATATATATATATTTATATGAATTCGGTTTTCGGTTCAGACTGCCAAACCCATATCCAACCCGAGAACCGAATTAGTAGTTCGGTTCGGTTTGGTTTTGAAAAATTCGGTTCGGTTATTAATTCGGTTCAGGTGTTTTCGGGTCGTTTTGGTTTCGGTTTTCGGTTTCTTCGATTTTGTCGGTTTTTCTGCTCACCCCTAAAAGAACATGCTAGACTTGGGCTTAAGCATAATACACATATAACAATAATATACTAAATCATAATACGGGCTAACAGACTCAATATCTTGTAGAAGTCCACTAACATAATGAGATGGAAGTTTGATCACAAGTGCTTATTCTTCTCTGATTAAATAGAGTATTACTCCGTAATGTTTAAATATTACTATAAATTTACAATAACATCATCAAGTTTGCAAAAGTATAAAAAAACATCTAATAGATTCATTTATATATGCGTCATATTCACCAAAATGGGTATAAAGTTGTCATTATATCCTTAAGCCAAAAGTTCAATATAGATCCAACATTTGTCATAGACCCAACCCAATGAACCAATCATAGCCACTCATTTTTTCATCAAAAATAAAAAAACCCACTTTCCACCTCTTTTTTAAAAATTAAATATCTCACACACCGTTAATCGTTACGCAAAACAAAACATACCATCGCGACGAGAATTAAATTATCTTTCTATAAAGGGGCGAACACTTTGTACTTTCGACGAATTTTTTTTAATGATTTTATGAAGTCATATATGATTTTATGAAATCATATATGATTTTATGAAATCATATATGATTCGTTATACGAATCATATATGATTCGTCATACGAATCATATATGATTTTCGCAATTCGTGACTGAAACAAAATTGAAAAAAAGTTCGTCGGAATCACAAATCATATATGATTTTATGAAATCATATATGATTTAGCCACACAAAGCATGTTTATTTTGGGTATTTAGTCACATACAACTAAGACTAAAGTGACCAAAAGTGTTAATAAGTGTGACCATATGCTGTTTAAAGTGAAGAAATGTGTATTTTGTGTGACTAATGTTTATCCAATGGCCACATGAATTTTATGTTTGTGTGGCCATTTGTAATATTTAGTCACACAAAGCATGTTTTTTTTTGTGTTTAGTCACATACAATTAAGCATAAAGTGGCCAAAAGTGTTAATAAGTGTGACCATATGGTGTTTAATTGAAGAAATATGTATTTTGTGTGACTATTGATCATCCAATGGCCACATGAATTTTATGTTTGTGTGACAAAACGTTTAGTGTGACCATATATGCCATTTGGTCACAGTGTTAGAAGTAAATGTGACTAAACACATTAGCTTTTGGCAAGCTAACACAAACTAAACTTTAGACACACATATTAAGTTATGTGACCATATGTAACAGAATTTGGCTACACTAAAATAATGTGTGACAAAACGTTTAGTGTGACCATATGTGGCATTTAGTCACATTGTTCAAGTGTGTGACAAATATTTGTCACTATTTATATGTATATCGTGACCAATGCTTCAAGCTTACTTGTATTGGTCACACGTTCAAAATTCATATGTGACCAAACAATATTACCAGTTACTTTTAGCCACATGATGTTCATGTGTGACTAATTAGTAAATGGTGTCTTTTTTGGTACCTTTGGTCACATAAATATGTGAATGTGTGGCCGTTCTATTTTGCCCATGTGTGACCAAATCCACTTTTTGTACTAGTAAAAGTGTGTACATCGGGACTGGAATGCTTCCTAAGTGAGTCGATGTTGATATCATTCCTTCCCTACAGATTTTCCAACATGAGAATGGTCTTTGAGCCGAGCTGAAGGAGGTTGTATGACTCAAGACGAGTGTACTAATTCTTATCAATCTTAGGGATGTCTGTTTGGGAGGCAGTTAAGAATAAGAGCCTACTAGTTGGGAGGGAGTAAAAACTCAACTAGATATTGCACAAGAAGTTCAGAGCATAATTCACATCAAAGCCAAAGTATTCGGATGAGAGAATTTCAAGGATGACAAATGAGAAGCAGATTCAGAAGACTTCGTCATCACCAGAAGTGTTAGAAAATGAAGCTTTTTCAAGGCATGCAGCTAATTCAGAAACTTCGAGATGACGAGAAGCGTATGAAGAAAGCTTTTGAAGACGTGTCAGGTTGTTATGAACAGAAATCCAATCAAGACCGAGATCCTCGGTAGAGAAAACTTCTAAGTCATCCTCAGCAGTATGTTTATAATGTGTTCGTCTGCAAGCTGAAGAAATAAAGCTGGAGCATTCAAGTAGATCAAAATCATCGAAGATATTCTCAAGGAATACTAGACTTTATTCTTATCATTTTACTTAATTTTTTCTTGTAGGAAACATTGTAACCAATTCACGTGTGACGCCATCTTGGAGGGAGATTGTTAGCCTTACTATTTTAGTGAAGCTGGCGTCTTACACGTAAATTGGACTAGCTATAGGCCAACTGCTACACGCAGGGACTATTATTGTAAACAAGGTATAGATAGCTTTGTGATAGGCTATAAATACCCCTCATGACTCTCCATGAGGGGTTGGTTGAATCATTGTGTAACTTTTCTCTTTTTCTTAATAAACACATAGTTCATTCCCTTTCTCTATCTTTCTCCCACTACAACCATGTTTCATCTTATGTATTTTGATCAACCAAGACCCCCCAAATAAGGTGTTTTCGATTCACGCTACACATTATGTGTTAGTATTGCACTTAGCCCAAGTTCATCAAGTCATTTTACCCAGTTACCACGCAACCATGATACCAAAATGTTTTATAATAAGAATAAGAACTTTTTGTAAACTTGAATGCAAATGTTGTACAACAAGAAATTTTTTTACAACATAATGCTAAGGTGAACTTATTAAATAGGTCGTGGCCGGGTACCGTTGTGCGTTGTGTAGAGATTACCTTGTTCAACTTATATCATATGTTGAGGTGAGTTCTCGTAGCCCCACTTTTTTAAATCTTTTCCGTTAGGGGAAAATGATACTCAAATCTGTTTTAAACTGATTTTATGTACTGTGCAAAAGTTGATTTATTTTTGGGACAATGGTATGTGCCTATGACTGCTATGTGAATGACATGAGTTTTGGTAGAATATGCCGTGTGAGACTTTCTGTGTGGATCTTCTGTGTGGGACTTGTGATCTTCCGCCCTATATATAGCTCCAGCTAGTAGGCTTTAGGTGCATGAGAATTGAGAGTTGAGGACATTGCGTGGCAATGGTCCATATGGATGAGATTTAGATAGCATGGAGTTGCTATGGTTGGTAATTGAATGTGTTGCATGTATTCACGGTCATATTGCATAATTGTCTACTACTGAAAAAATTGGCACAACAACTGGGTTTCTTCAAACCTACGAGCTCACCAACTTTATGTTGACCTTTTCGAGTATCATTTTCAGGTGGGTCGCGAACCAAGGTAAATCGGAAGTAATGGGGAATAGAGACGTATACACGTGGGGTGTTATCTGGAGACTTATGTATTTTGGATCAAAAATGTAAACTGGTGAACTATTGTAAAGCTTGATTTTTGTAAACTTTGTATGGTGTGATCTTGTAACTTGTGCGATGAAACTATATCGTCGCATCCAGTGTTTCTGCCGTTGTCAGGGTGTGACACTAGGAAAGTTAATGTATTCATATGGTGGGCATCAAATGGAAGAATTCTGGTTCGAGTGGAGCTTGAAAAAAAAGGTATCGACCTTGATTCTCTTCTTTGTCCGCTCTGTGACAATGTGGTGGAATTAGTCGATCATTGTTTGGTGTTGTGCGAAAAAGTTCTAACCGTTTGGGATAGGATTTTTGCCTGGTGGGGTGTCGGTCCGGTGAACGGCTTTACTTTCAGTGATTTAGTTCATCATAATGGCAGATCGATGATAGGAATGGAGGCTAAAGATATGTGGCAGGCCACTATGTTCGTGACAGGATATTATTTTTAGAAAAACAGGAATTCGAAGGTCTTTAAGGGGAAGCTTTCGAGCAACTTTAGGATTTTTCAAGATATCCAGTTAAAGACCTTCGAGTGGGTGAGTAGAAGATCAAATAAGGGGAAGATTGACTAGGATAAGTGGACTACCAGACCGCAGTACTGCACAGTAGTCCCCACTGGTGTTGTTTGAGATTTGAATTATATATGTTTGTTTAGTTGTGGTTTTCTCATTTCTAGTAACATTCTTTTTACTCTTTGGGCCCTTTCTTTTTACATAGCTCATGTGTATCTAGTTTTGTTGTTTGTTCATTGCTAGGTTTGGGCCTTTTGTGAGGTGTGCATTTTTGTTATGGTTCTCGTGGGGGCATGTCCCATAAGGGTGTTTGGTTTTGTTTTTAATAAAAGTGTCTTTCAAAAAAAAGATATAAGCTCATACTCACCCTCAGATAGATAATCTATAGATTTGTCAGAGTATTCACTTTCAGAATTTGTATTACCCTTATACATTTCTTCTAATTCTACACTACCCTTAAACCTTTGTTCAATATCAATGTCACTATCAGAATCATCATCCTCACTAAAAGTAGGGTTTACATTTTCCCCAATAACAATACCACTATTCCTCTCCTAGCAGACTTTCTACCAGCTTTCCCTTCATCTACCATTATCCCTTTACCCTTGTCAGCTAACCCTTTACCCTTGTCAACTACACTAGTCACACCTATGTCATCACCACAAGCTTTACTAGCCATAGTTGCTTCCTTCTCAACCCAACTAACTAACTCTTCCACACTCATATTACCAGCATCTTTTGTAACAGTTTTCCTTTTAGACTTAACTTCATCCCCAGACCCATAAAAACACAAATTCTCAACATAAAAGGGGGCTAAGTCCTGAGGGCCATGTGTTAATTGCCATATGAATTAGCATAGTCATACATAGATACTAAATTCATTTCATTCTCTATTATTTTCAAACCTACATCAAGTTCACACTGAGGTAGTTTAAAGAACATTTCATACAGGATAATAGAATGTGTTTCTTCTCTTAGAAATTCACGTGCAGTTGCTAAGTCTAGTTCATTATCCTTATCAACACACCAATGATAAGCAAGATCATTTTCATAACTTAGTGGCATGAAATTGAATGTACCATTGTAGTGCACATCAAATTTCATAAATGGAGAACCAGAAGGTGCCATACTGCAATATAGATAAAAAAAATTATTAGATTATTAATATATCAAAAAAACCCTAACTAATATACACGAAAAACAAAATTAAAGACAAATCAAAGTGGGGACATGTATACTTTAAGCTAATGTACCTTTTGCACCAACCAATTTTGGTTCAACACAGAGCACGAAGTACAATTGTCTAGAAACAAATTTAGGGTTTATGTTTGTCTGTGTTAGGTGTTTGGGGAAAGTGGGGGACCAGTGGGAGGAAAGTGGATTTATCTGTTTGTGGAAATCTAATGTGGCCATGTGTGGAAAATATGAGGTGGCAAAAAATATGACTTGGCATGTCCAGCTGGGTTTCTCAATCGATTACCGGTTGTGTAGGTAATCGGCTACACACAATAGTCAAAATTCAAAAGTTAAATATTTTTTAGTAAAAAAAAAGTTGCCTACACAACTTTATAAAAAGTGGTAAGTTGGCTATATTTTTTTTGCCATTTGCCCTAACATATAATATTGAGTTTGAGGGTAACCATGCAAGACATAAAACCTAGTGTGTATTACCAAAGGAGCAAGCAATCTTCTTCCTCTTTTCTTCCCCCTCTTCCCACGGCACAACACCCTCATCTCCAGTCAATTCATGTCTTGTTCCATTCCTCTAAGATAAGCTTATAACAATAAACAACTAATTAAAACCATACCTAGTTTAATTATATAAGACATAACACTCTCACCACAATTCACCAAGCTAAGAAAACATTTTCTCTCCTCTCCTACTCACCATAATAATCGGCCAACATCCAACACCAAGAAGATTTGGGTTTTTGAAAATTACAAGTATATTTCAAGGAAGGTTTAAGGGTTTTAGTAGTAATCAAATAAGATTTGGGGTTTGATTTAGGTGTTAAACTAACTAATCTTGCCATACTTCATCTTCAAGGTTTCATATTCTCTTCTCATACTTTCATTATATATATTTTGTAATGAACATCTTAATTATCAAGTTATATCACCAACTAGTTTGTTATTTTAAAGATTTACCGAGTTATATATATATATATATATATATATATATATATATATATATATATATATATACATATATATGTATATACACACCTATATATGTATATAATACAATGAGAAGAAGCTTAAAATAAAAAGGCTAGGAAGCCATCAGATTGCGTCACGTGTCCCCTCATCACCCCTTCTTTTTTATAACTACAGAGGTATTTTTGACATTTTAACTTGTAGGGTATATAAAGTCTTATTTTCCTCTTTATTTTTTCTATTCTCTTCCAGCCACTTTTTTTCCCCGACTCATAACACGTTTCTTCTCCACTTATTTATTTAATGGTTTTTTGACGTTTTTGTAAGTTTACAAACGTTTTCTTCCGTTTTTTACGATTTCATCTCTTTTTCTACGTTTTCGTTCGTTTTTACATTTTCGTCCGTTTTTTTACGTTTCGTCCGTTTTTTTACGTTTTCGTCTGGTTTTTTTATGTTTTCCTCCGTTTTTTACGTTTTCGTCTGTTTTTTACGCTTTCGTCTGTTTTTTATGCTTTCGTCCATTTTTTTACGTTTTCGTCCATTTTTTAACGTTTTCGTCAGTATTTTACGTTTTCGTCTGTTTTTTACGTTTTCGTTCGTTTTTTACGTTTTCGTTCATTTTTTAACGTTTTCGTCTGTTTTTTACGTTTTTGTCAGTTTTTTACGTTTCCTTCGTTTTTTACGATTTGGTCAGTTTTTTTACGTTTTCGTCCGTTTTTTAACGTTTTCGTCAGTTATTTTATGTTTCATTCGTTTTTTACGTTTTCATCAGTTTTTTTACATTTCGTCCGTTTTTTACGTTTTCATCAATTTTTTTACGTTTTCGTCAGTTTTTTACGTGTTCGTCTGATATTTTACATTTTCGTCTGTTTTTTAACGTTTCGTCCGTTTTTTAACGTTTTCGTCAGTTTTTTTACGTGTTGGTATGATTTTCTACGTTTTCGTCTGTTTTTTTACGTTTTTGTCCGCTTTTTTACGTTTCGTCTTTTTTTTATGTTTTTGTCTGTTTTTTTACGATTTCGCTTGTTTTTTATGATTTCGTCTGTTTTTTTACGATTTCGCCTATTTTTTTATGTTTTCGTTAGTTATTTTATGTTTTCGTCTGTTTTTTTAAGTTTTCGTTAGTTTTTTTACGTTTTCGTTAGTTTTTTTTATGTTTCGTCGGTTTTTTACGTTTTTGTCAGTTTATTTTACGTTTTCATCAGTTCTTTTACGTGTTCGTCTGATTTTTTATGTTTTCGTCTGTTTTTTCAAGTTTTTGCCTATTTTCTACGTTTTCGCCTGCTTTCTTATGTTTTCGTCTGTTTCTTACGTTTTCGTCAGTTTTTTTACGTGTTCGTCTGATTTTTTACATGAATATGTAAACTTTACTGCATCACATTGTAAATCTTACT
>BQNB010000571.1:155751-166625 GCA_026074375.1 Tanacetum coccineum | reverse complement strand
TTTTTAACCCGTTAAACGACTCCGTTAGACAAAACTTTAAAGATGAAAGTTATAGACGGGCTATCCGAGATATCAAATGTATTTTTATTTTTCATTATCGTTAACTAACAAATTCGTAATTATATTGTAAAACTCCAAGTCGTCAAAATATTAATACTTACTTTTACTTACACTTAACTTAATTAGTTAAACGTCAATGTTTCGTCTAATTATTTGACACACTTAGAGACTAAACCAATGGCTGATCTAAACTAATGTTTTAGAGTATAGGTGACCTAGTTTCCAAAAAGTCCGATGTCGTAAATTGCATACTTATATTTTGACCACATTGACTCAATGAAATTGAGCACTTTAACATGAGAAATTATTTTTAAACATCACTAAATTAATGGAGCTCAAGCATACACTAGGGGCGAGATTGCAAGTATTTAGCTTATTATTTTCCGTTTAGTAAATATGTATTATTTATATGTATGTTGCGGATAAAGTCTTTTGCATTGTTTTTCGTGCCACTACTTTGCTATTCCGTTATCATTACTTGATGTGAGTTTATAGTCTCCATCTTACTCTTTTTAATCATTTATCAAATCTTGGGGATGAGATCATGTTTGTTTTATAAAATGGATGCAAGTACATTTTAATTCAAATATTACGAGTTGTCTGAGTAGCTATAACCCACTATGCCCATCATCATGAACTGTTAATTGCATATATGTAATTGTTAATTGCATTATGTGAGCGCGAATGTTATGAATAGATCTATTGGGGAATTCACATCCTCATTCGGGCAAGTAGCGCTTGCTAGTTTACCGGTTGGCCGGGAACGACGAACGTATACTATTTCTGACTCATAGATGTTACGGGTTGAACATCTACATTGGGCGTCATCTTTTATATGTATTTAATATACATACATTGTTTAGCTTCGGTGTCATGAGCTTAGCGCATTTCGTAATACATTTTTGTGATACTGTATTTGTTACTTTATTATAGGGAAATCTTGCTATCCGCTTCATTAAATTTATAAACCTATAAATTCACCAACATTATTGTTGGTAGTTTAAACATGTTTTCTCAGGTCAATAAGGTACAAGTCACGGATACATTGGATGGTCGTCATTTGAAGTCACATTATCATAAAGATTTGCATGCATTACATTTTGGGATATTGTTATGTTGTGAAATCTTTACTTTTCCAAGTTAAATAAGTTAAGCCCATGAGCTTTTGTAACGAACCATTTATGAAATCCAATGTATCAGTTTTTAAACGACCCTTATAATGGTCGTTCTCATATCTTGTGCTATTGATCTATGAAGTAATACCTCCGGAACATCATATTCTGCTGTGGCCCATTTTGGGGGTGTTACAGATTGGTATTAGAGCCAAGGTTATAGGGAACCAGGTCAAATGTTTTTACTTGGTCTATAACCATTTTCAAACATTGCGTCATTCAAAAGTTTTCAAAGGACATACATACATTACTTATTTGCATTTAGTATACATACTTACATGTCATGCATCATTTTAGCATTAGTTGATTATACTAAGTGCTTACGTAGGTTATATACGTGTTAATATTTAGTTACGTTTATTACAGCTTGTTCTATATATCATACTTATACAAGTTCATATTATGGTTATAGATTTGCCATGTCATCAGACAATGCATTGTTCGCTGTTATCTATACGTCCGTATCTTTTGATTCAAACAGACCATCATCATGGGGTACTCCACTCGTGAATGTCGGCGAGCATCCGGAGATAGACCCGTACGAAGAGGTTGCCCAACAAGGGCATGAACACCCACTGTTACCTGCATATGTACCTGACCTCATGGAGTTGGATGAGTATGTACCAGTATATGTTCCGAAGCCAAAGCACCTGAAGTACCATGCACCATCAGATGATGACATTCAGGTCGAGGATCGGCCTTATGCTGATGATGCTTCACCGACTGCTGAGTCACCTGGGTACATTGCTGACTCGGATTTGATAGAAGAGGATACTGATGAGGATTCTATTGATTATCCAGATAAGCCTGAGGATGACGAGGAGGATGACGATGGGGATCCCGAGGAGGATCCCAGTGAGGAGCATGAGCCCGAGGATGACGACGATGACGATACAGATGATGAGGATGATGAGCCTACTAAGGACGCGGAGGAGGAGGAGCACCTAGCTCCGGCTAATTCTTTTGTGGTACCTGTTGTTGACCCTGTTCCCTTAGCTGGGGATACAGAGGCATTTGAGACTGATAAGTCTGCACCTACACCTAGATCACCTCATACTAGGGTCCCTTTTTTTAGACACGTCTTTGTAAGGCACAGAAGACTGTCCGACTCGAGCCACCTATGTCAGCATCCATGGAGGCACGCATTGCTGAGCATGCTACCGCACCTATACCACCCACCAAACCTACTTATGATCAGGCACCATTAAGTCATAGGGCAGCCATGATCCGTATGAGAGATGACATCCCCGAAGAGGACATGCCACCTTAGAGGAGATTTATATTTACTGCTCCCCCACCTAGGTGTGATGTGTAGCAGAGAGTTCTACTGCTGCTGTTAGGGCACCTAGAGGTCAGTATGATTTTGTTGATACTGTTGAGGCATGACAGAGTTTGATTCGTAGTCCTGGTCATGATGCCCGGACTATTGCTAGAGCTGCTGACAGAGCAGAGGATGTTGGTTATGTTAGAGCTTTATAGGCTTCTGAGCATAGGATAATGACTTCCATTGAGGAAGTTAACTTGAGGGTCAGCTACCAGGCACAGGTTCGTAGGAAGGAGAGTGAGGATTTCTACACACAGCTTCTTGACGCTCGGACTAATCGCAGAGACATTAGACTCGAGATTGATGTAGTGAGACGTCAGAGGACTGCTTACGACACAGAGTTGCATGAGGTACGCCAGGCTTACCTTAGTTTCGAGGCTCAGAACAGGGCATTATTGGCGCGACTTGAGACACTGGAGACTCACATGAGTCGTATGGAGTGGCAGTGCTAGAGAGCTGAGGATGATGTAGTCAGACAGATCATGCGTACCCAAGTGCTAGAGGCTAGAGCTCGGATTGATACGGTGGAGGGCGTTGGTAGTAGTTGTTAGTTGTACTTTTCACTTTTAGCTATCTTGTATAGTCTATTAAGCTTTATGGGCAACTCCCAGCTAATAGACTCTAGGATGTATTTTCATTTTCTATACTAGATCATTTGTGGTCATTTTGTACCCAAACAAATCATGTACGATTCAACATTATGTTATGAAATGTTGATGTATTATGTTATGGTTGATTTCATTTTATTCATTCTCCATGGTGTTGTGGTGTAATTATTATTATCAAATCCATTTGTATCGACATTGTAATTATATCTCACGAATATTGTATTCTTGTGATAAGTAGAATCATGCCTGTAACAAGACAAGGAGCAAACGACGCCATGACTCTAGAATCTATTCAAGCTATGATCGATCAGGCAATCCAAAGAAACTCTACCCATACTCAGGATGATGCAAGCCATAATTCGGGTGGAGGACTTAGAAGGCCTATGCAATATGCATGTGTCTGTTCCTACATTAATTTCATGAAATGACAACCCTTGAACTTTAAGGGAACTAAAGGCGTTGTTGGCTTGTCTCAATGGCTTGAAAAGATGGAATTGGTATTTCACATTAGTGGTTGTGCCATTGACAACCAAGTAAAGTTTGCTACCTGCACTCTGCTAGGTGCTGCACTAACCTGGTGGAATGGTCATGTGAGAACTTTAGGCATGATGCTGCCTATGCTATGACTTAGGGGACTCTTAAGAAGAAGTTGACAGACAAATACTGTCCAAAAGGTGAAATCAAGAAACTTGAAATTGAGCTATAGAATCTTAAGGTCAGGGGAAACGATGTTGCAGCTTATACTCAGCGTTTCCAAGAACTAGCCCTGATGTGCACCAAGTTCCTTGCTGATGAGACCAAAAACGTTGACAAGTACGTCAGTGGACTTCTTGATAACATTCATGGGAATGTTATGTCTGCAAGACCCAAAACTCTTGATGATGCTATCGAGTTGACCAACGACTTGATGGATCAGAAACTCCGTACATATACAGAAAGGCATAATGAAAACAAGAGTAAGGCTGATGATTCATCAAGAAACAACCACCAACAACAACCCCACAAGAAGCAAAATGTAGCTAGGGCATACACTGCTGGCCCTGGTGAAAAGAAGGTTTATACTGAGGACCTACCTCTGTGCACCAAGTGCAATTACCATCACACTAGGCAATGTGCACCCAAGTGCGGAAAATGCAAGAGGTATGGTAACACTACCACTGATTTTTAGGTCAATACCAACAACAACAACAACAAGAATCAAAAGGCTGGAGCATGCTATGAATGTGGTAATACCAGGCACATAAAGAAGAATTGCCCAAAACTAAAGAACCGTAGGAATGGCAACGGGAATGGCATAGCTCAAGGAAGAGCTTATGCTTTAGGAGGAAAAGATCCTAGCTCGGACTCTAACGTCATCACGGATACGTTTCTTCTTAACAACCGTTATGCTAAGATTTTGTTTGATACTGGTGCGGATAGGAGCTTTGTATCTTCTACCTTTAGTGCCTTGATTAAAATTGCCCCCACTACATTAGAAAATCATTATGACGTAGAATTAGCCGATGGGAAAATCATAGGAGTTAATACCATGATTCGAGGTTGTACTCTAAACTTCATGAATCATCTTTTCGACATCGATTTAATGCCTGTTCCACTCGGTAGTTTTGACGTCATTTTTGGGATGGATTGGTTAACAAAGTATCATGGAGTAATCATCTATGACAAGAAGATTGTAAGTGTTCCTTTCGGAAAAGAAACGTTAATTTTTCAAGGTGATGGAAGCAATCAAAGGAAGAAATCCCGATTGAATATCATTTTGTGCACTAAAGCACAAAAGTATTTGTCAAAGGGATGTGATGTCTTTTTGGCACACATTACCACAAAGGAGGCCAAGGACAAGTCAAAGGAGCAGCGACTTGAGGACGTGCCAATCGTTAGAGACTTTCCTAAAGTTTTTCCTGAAGACTTGCCGGGTATTCCACCAGCTCGACAAGTAGAATTCCAAATTGATTTGGTACCAGGTGAGATGAAAGAACTGGCAAAACAACTTCAAGAACTATTCGACAAGGGATTTATAAGACCCAGCTCTTCGCCTTGGGGAGCCTCAGTCTTGTTTGTCAAGAAGAAAGACGGATCATTTCGTATGTGCATCAATTATCGTGAACTGAACAAGCTAACGATAAAGAACCGTTATCCACTTCCGAGGATTGATGACTTGTTTGACCAACTTCAAGGATCGAGTGTCTACTCGAAGATTGATCTACAATCAGGTTACCACCAGTTGAGAGTTCGCGAGGAAGATATTCCAAAGACCGCATTTAGGACGCGTTATGGCTACTATGAATTCCAAGTGATGCCTTTTGGGTTGACAAACGCACCCGCTGTATTTATGGACCTTAAGAACCGGGTGTGCAAGCCGTACTTGGATAAGTTTGTGATTGTCTTTATCGACGATATACTAATTTATTTGAAGAACAAGGAAGAGCATGAAGAACATCTCAAGCTAATCTTAGAACTACTTAAGAAGGAGGAGTTGTACGTAAAATTCTCCAAGTGTGAATTTTGGATTCCAAAAGTGCAATTTCTCGACCATAGTGATAATTAGGAAGGGTATTCATGTAGAATCCCTCAAAGAATCGATTCAATTAAAGATTGGGCATCTCCTAGAGGTCCACAATAGAGATCCGCCAATTTTTAGGACTCACCGGTTATTACAAAAGATTCATTGAAGGCTTTTCCAAAATCGCAAAGCCAATGACCAAGCTGACTCAGAAGAGCGTGAAGTTCGACTAGGGAGAAAAGGAGGAAGCTGCATTTCAGTTGATCAAGAAGAAGCTATGTAGCGCACCCATTCTGGCCTTACCTAAAGGATCAGAAAACTTTATTTTTTAATACTACGCCTCGCATAAACTATTGCTTGGAGCTATAGTATTTGCTCTTAAGATGTGGAGACATTACTTATACGGGATGAGGTGTACCGTGTTCACCGACCATAAGAGCTTACAGCATATCCTTGACCAAAAGGAGTTGAACATGAGACAACGACGATGGTTGGAGCTCCTTAGCGATTACGATTGTGACATCCGCTACCACCCAGATAAGGAGAACGTAGTTGTTGATGTATTGAGCAGAAAAGAAAGGGTTAAACCTTTAAGAGTCCAAGCCTTAGTCATGACTATTGGCTTGAACCTTCCTAAAAAAATATGAGAAGCTCAAACTGAAGCATTAAAACCTGAAAACCTCACTACTGAAGATGTTGGAGGTATGCTTCGACAAGACCTCACAAAGGAAAGACTGAAACCCCATGCGGACGGAACCTTATGTTTAAACAACAGAAGTTGGTTATCATGTTATGGCGACTTAAGGACTCTAGTCATGCATGAGTCTCATAAGTCAAAATATTCTATTCATCCGGGTTCAGATAAAATGTACCAAGACTTGAAGCAATTGTATTGGTGGCCTAACATGAAGGCGAACATTGCCACTTATGTTAGCAAATGTCTGACTTGTGCTAAAGTCAAGGCAGAACATCAAAAAACCTCTTTCTGCTATCTAGTCTAATCGGAGATGTCCAGAATGTGAAGTGGGATAAAATCACCATGAATTACGACAATAACTCCCTAAGACAGCAAATGGTTATGACACCATTTGGGTGATCGTTGATCGTCTTACAAAATCTGCTCACTTCTTACCAATGAGGGAAAATGATCCCATGGAGAGGTTAATGAATCTTTACATGAAGAAAGTAGTCACCAGACATGGTGTGCATGTTTCTATTATCTTCGATCGTGATGGTAGATTTACATCACTATTCTGGAAAAGCACTTAATAAGGAATTGGGAACTCGATTGGACATGAGTACGGCCTATCATCCAGAAACTGACGGTCAAAGTGAAAGGACTATCCAAACTTTGGAAGACATGTTACGTGCTTGCGTGTTAGACTTTAGAAAGAATTGGGATAGACATTTACCGTTAGTGGAATTCTCTTACAACAATAGTTACCATACCAGCATAAAGGCTGCACCATTCGAGGCACTATATGGACGAAAGTGTCGATCACCCGTGTCTTGGGCAGAAGTGGGAGATGCTCAGCTTACTGGTCCTGCAATAATTCATAAAACCACCGAGAAGATCATACAAATCAAAAGCAGAATCCAAGCCGCTCGTGACCGACAGAAGAGCTATGCAAACATTAGACGTAAACCAATGGTATTTCAAGTTGGTGACAGGGTCATGTTAAAAGTTTCACCTTGGAAAGGAGTTGTGCATTTTGGAAAATGGTGGAAGTTAAACCCTAGGTATGTCGGCCCTTTCAAGGTGATCGAGAGAATCGGAACTGTTGTCTATAAACTTGAGCTACCACCACAATTAAGCTGAGTTCATAACACGTTTCACGTGTCAAATCTGAAGAAGTGTTTGTCCGATGAATCACTGGTGATTCCATTGGAAGAACTACGTGTTGATGACAAGCTCCACTTTGTGGAAGAACCAGTGGAAGTTATGGATCGTGAAATCAAACAATTGAAGAGGAGTCGCATTCCCATCATTAAGGTTAGATGGAACTCTAAACGAGGTCCTGAGTTTACCTGGGAACGTGAGGATCAATTCAAGCAGAAGTACCCACATCTCTTCACCAAGACCGCACCGTCGACAAGTGCCGCGTCTTAAGCCTTGAGGAAAAGGCTCATTTAACGGGGGAAGACTATAACACCTCGTGTTTTCAGGTCATATTACAATTTCAATAATCCTATTTTCTTTCTATTTATAACATTTTTACGTATTTACTCTTATTTTAAGACGCCTAGTTAAACCCTAATAAGTAAAACTTAACTTAGGATTTCTTAATATCGTGATTAGGGCTACGTTTAAACTAAAGACTTTCGTTATCAATTTTCCCTCCACTTAGCTGACCAAATCATGTACATCCTACTCGTATCCTTTCACCACCACTTAGTGTTTAATTCCAATAAGTAAACAAAAACAAGGCTTATATTTCTTTCCTTATTTTTGTAATAATACATACACTAAAAGTTCTTAAACCATGAACCTAATATAGAAACTAAAATATCTCCCAAATAAATAAATAAAAACTCGTGTACATCTATGCAACTTCACAAATCAGAAATGTCCTCTTATTAACTAGAAGAGATGTACAAACATCCCACCTTAAAATAACCCTAATACCTATTGGATAAAGCCCTTATCTCCTTTTATAAACTCTACAAGGTCACATGATAATCTTGGTTTGTGTTTTCCTGGTCTTTGCCTCCCACGCCCCACCAACAGTAACCACCTTTATTTCACTATGCCTTGACCATGTATAAACCCCAAAAGTTCTTTGCCTTATATGAGTCAACATACAACCGTGACTCAGGAATGGAAAACTATGCATGCAATGTCACTTGAGTATATAAAGCGTTGCCTACTCTTCTTTGCAAACACATAGAAACACAAGCAGAATTAAAATCCTACTCCTTACACCATTGTTCCTTATTATTCTAGCCATTGTTTTGATTCACATACAACACACACATTGCGCCATCATATTCTCCAAAAACCCTAAAACTCCAAGAAACCCTAACTAGGTTTCTTTGGGTTTTTCGTTCCCTGATTAGTGGTCCACATCAAGGCAGCAAACAAGCAAGTGGTTCGTGATTAAAAGGGGTACAAGCAGTTGCAAATAATCATTTGTTTGGGTGTTTGATTCGTGTATACGTGAGGGGTAAAGAGGTTGAGCATTCGTCACTCCCTTTGGGCCAAGTTCGTTCGCATTCATCTTTGCGTTTTGTGAGCTATCACTCCTTGTTACCTATCTTTAATATGCAATTTACATGCCCTAGTTGTGTGCTTGAATCTGTTAAAAACAAAACTCAAATTTTGTTGCTTACCTTCTGTTGTATGTCGCATAAACAGTGAAACCCCATAAAGCTGTGAAGTGACTAAAGAAATAGGGGCCACGGTTATGCTAGGGTAATAGGTCTAGCATGTCAAACATTTGTAGATTAGACTCGTTGGTTAGATAAAAAGAAAATGCATATGTTATCATGAAACGCAGCCCACACCAATGACTTTGAGTGCACCCTTCGACCACTAGAAGTAGAGTATATAATCAAACCTCATACATTTCGTAAATAGGACATGGGACACTTTGTTTTGCCCCTGGAATTTATAGTTTTTGTCAAATATTGACGAAGTTAGGGAGTCCTAAAGTTGCACGATAAAAACTGCCATGTTAACTATTTTGAGGCAGTCTGATGAGGCATTTTTCTCAGGTTATTTCGACACACTTACCTACTATTAAAACGAACCAAAGACTAGTATATGAAGTCTAATATACCCTCTTTAAATAGGAAGAGAGATTAGCCCTTTTCGTTTAGAAACAAGCTCACAATTTGCGTCTGAATATGGAGTGCAAGTTTTTATAAATCTATGCTTGAACCATATGGCGTGTAAACCCACTTTGCACTCGCTTTTGACCTCGATAACCACACCTAACAACAAAACTTATAAAAGGTGAATTGTAATAGACCTAGCCTAGTTTACATAGGTATTTTTAGTTTGTCATGATATTGAGTAACGAACTCGCAAACTGAGTCGTAAGTTAGTGTTGTTCCAACAGTTAAAACTGTTGGCAATTCAGGTCGCGACACCCTCACCTTTGGCCTCGTTTTTAACTATTTTAGCCACAGCAAGACTTAAACACATAAAGGGAAAATGGTAGTAGAGCTGGCCTAGTTTTCAAATATATTTTTTCCTTGTCATGATACTGAGGGACGTGTCTACAATCTACAACCAAAATCTGTCAAAAATCACTTATAAAACACTTGGACGAAATATTATTTTCTGCTTAGACTCAGTCGCGACACCCCCATGATTAGACACATTTTTAACCCGTTAAACGACTTCGTTGGACAAAACTTAAAAGATGAAAGATATAGACGGCCTATCCGAGATGTCAAATGTATTTTTATTTTTCATTATCGTTAACTAACGAATTCGTAATTATATTGTAAAACTCCAAGTCGTAAAATATTAAAACTTAATTATACTTACACTTAACTCAATTAGTTAAACGTCAACGTTTCGTCTAATTATTTGACACACTTAGAGACTAAACCAATGGCTGATCTAAACTAATGTTTTAGAGTATAGGTGACCTAGTTTTCAAAAAGTCCGATGTCGTGTATTGAATACTTATATTTTGACCACATTGACTCATTAAAATTGACCAATTAACATGAGAAATTATTTTCAAACATCACTAATTTAATGGAGCTCAAGCACACACTAGGAGCGAGATTGCAAGTATTTAGTTTATTATTTTTCGTTTAGTAAATATGTATTATTTTTATATAGGTTGCAGATAAAGTCTTTTGCATCATTTTTTGTGCCACTACCTTGCTATTCCTTTATCATTACTTGATGTGAGTTTATAGTCCCCACTTTTATCCTTTTTAATCATTTATCAAATCTCGAGGATGAGATCATGTTTGTTTTACAAAATGGATCCAAGTACATTTTAATTCAAATATTACGAGTTTGCCTAAGTAGCTATAACCCACTATGCCCTTCATCATGAACCGTCAATTGCATAGATGTAATTATTAATTGCATTATGTGAGCGCGAATGTTATGAATAGATCTATTTGGGATTAACATCCTCGTTCGAGCAAGTAGCACTTGCTAGTTTACCGGTTGGCCAGAAACGACGAATGTATACCATTTGAAATCATAGATGTTAACATCTACATTGGGCACCATCATTCAT
>BQNB010000571.1:120278-153452 GCA_026074375.1 Tanacetum coccineum | reverse complement strand
TGTAACTACACAGCAGTTACCAATTGGATTGTGCATATAACATTCAATTGGGCCGTCATATGTGCTACAATATTCAATGGACTTGAGGAAATAAGATGTATAAAAACAAGCAAGATTACCCGCGCGTTGCTGCGGGCGTTAATTTTTCGCGCGTTGTTGCGGGTCGTTAATTTTTTATTTTTATTTATTTATTTATTTTTAGTTGTTTTTTCGCGCGTTTTTTTTCTGTTTAATAGTGTGAGTTTAATTTTTCTTGCACGTTACTGCGGGGCGTTAAATTTTTCGTGCGTTGTTGCGTGTCATTAATTCTTTTTTTTTTCCTTTAATTTTGTGCGAGTTTATTTTGTCGGTCTCATATTTAATAGTGCGGGTTTACTTTTTCAGTATCGTGTTTAGTAGTTTTTTTTTATGGTGTTACGCGTTGTTGCGTCGCGTTAAAATTTTAGTTTTTTTATTTTTTATTTTTTTTGCGAATTTTTTTTTTGGTCTCATGGTGTAAAATGACACTGTTTAAGTCAATTCGGAAATGTTACCGCGGGTTTTTTTTATCTGAATGCGTCGGTACTTTTATAACATTTTTTTCCTCCCTATTTTGTGCCGATAAAATTAAAAAAAAAACTAATTGGGTCGGGCCAAATTTTTGGGCTAAATTTTTTGGGCTTCTTTTTGGCCCAGGACTGTTGCAGTGCTACAGTGCTTAAAATGAATAGTGCACATAGGTGAAAAAACGGTGTCGTTTTAAATCTAAAATGTGTAAGATAGTAATTTTACCGCGGGTATTTTTTTATCTGAATGCGTCGATACTTTTGTAACATTTTTTTCCTCTTTATTTTGTGCCGACAAATTTAAAAAAAAAAAACTAATTGGGTCGGCCCAAATTTTTGGCCTGTTTAAGTCAATTCGGAAATGTTACCGCGGATATTTTTTTACCTGAATGCGTCGGTACTTTTGTAACATTTTTTTCCTCCCTATTTTGTGCCGACAAATTTAAAAAAAAAATAAATTGGGTGCCCAAATTTTTGGGCTAAATTTTTTGGGCTTTTTTGGCCCCCCGTTCAAGGTTTTCAGTATAGTCAATTCGGAAATGTTACCGCGGATATTTTTTTATCCTGAATGCGTCGGTACTTTTGTAACAATTTTTTCTCTCCCTATTTTGTGCCGAAAATAATTTAAAAAAAAAAAATATTGGGCCGGCCCAAATTTTTGGGCATGTTTAAGTCAAGTCGGATATGTTTACGCGGGTATTTTTTTTATCTGAATGCGTCGGTACATTTGTAACATTTTTTTCCTCCCTATTTTGTGCCGACAAATTAAAAAAAAAAAAAAAACTAATTGGGCCGGCCCAAATTTTTTGGCCTGTTTAAGTCAATTCAAAAATGTTACACGCGGATATTAATATTAAAATAATTAATTTTTTTTATAGGAATGCGTCCTGTACTTTGATAACATTTATTTGTTCCTCCCTTTTTTGTCCGACCAAATTTTTAAAAACAAAAAAAACTAAATTGGGGGCCCCGGCCCAAAGATTTTTGGGCCGGTTAATAGTCCATTCGGATATACTTACCGCGGATATTTTTTATCTGAATGCGTCGGTACTTTTGTAACATTTTTTTCCTCTCTATTTTGTGCCAACAAATTTAAAAAAAAAAAAAAAAAAACTAATTGGGCCGGCCCAAATTTTTGGGCTAAATTTTTTGGGCTTTTTTGGCCCAGCACTGTAGCACTGTAGCTACAGTGCTTAAGATGAATAGTAAACTTGGGTCAAAAGCGACGTCGTTTAGATTGTCAAATGTGTAAGAGTATAATTTATTTGACCAGTTGATGACTGTTTTCGGTTAATTTTGACATTTTAGTCTAACATAACACGACTTTCATTTGAAAACAGGAAAATATAGAAAACAAAGGACAATCTATTTATTCTCTGACAGAAATTAATCTCGATCAAGACAATGGAATCACACCCGAAATTCCATATTCATCCTTGGATCTCAATAACAGTAACTTCTATGAAACATCACCGCAAACATCAATTTTCGGATGTGAAGATTCACTAGAACATTAACAGTAATAAGCAAATGAATGAAGAATTCAATTTCATGGAGATAAGACATGAACCAAGGTCGCCATTAAAAGAGCATGTGGAGGTTCCTAATGAGGACGATAATGGTAACGGCTATGCTTATAATCTTACATTGTCTTCTCACTTTTCCGAAATGCAAGCAAATGGGTCAACTGGTTCCGGCGAGTCCTCGGGCTTGGAATCAGATGTGCAGCATCCTACCAAAAATATGCGAACGACATAACCACCTCTTAAAGACGAGTCTACGTTTAGCTAAATATAGTGTTAATAGCATTTTGTTGGAAAATATGTAGCAGTTAGAATGCACTTACCCCCTGTTTAAGTCAATTAATGATATTTTGCGTTTTGGTGTTTGTTTTAGATCGGGTCAGTTATGGGGGATATGATTAATAATACTAGTGTTTAATCCTTTGAACTACTCTACTTGTTATAGCTTGGTAGCATCGAAAATATTTCCATTTTCTAAAGTAAGCAGAAATCTACCCTCTAGGCGCAACTCAGAATTCCTCGTAGAGAAGATTAAGCGCAGGGGCGGAGCTAGGATTTTCAGTTAGGGGAGGCTGACAGTGCTTAATGCAGAAAATCATAATGATGAGGGGGGCTCAATGTAAAAAACTTGTAGAAAAGCGACTCACGATATAGATAATTAATGAATAAAATAGGATGATTAGGGGGGGCTCAGCACCCACTAGTCCCCCTACTAGCTCCGCCCCTGATTAAGCGCGGTATAAAGTGTTTTGTATACTTGTATGTCTACAAACAGAGTGCATAGTAATAATGTGTAGAAATGAAAAAGGATCTTACGAATAAAATTAGTAGTGATTGTTTAGAGATACGCGATCTCATCATAACTCTGGGTGTAATGTTCAGCTGACGAATCGTCGATATATTGAGCCATTTGGTGAGCCGTGTATAAATCAGTTTAACTATACAATTTACCACAATATTCAACTCCATTGTCTAACTGCATTCCTTTTATATGTAAATTAGTTGTGTCTAAATAAGCTTTTCATATGGGGGGTTACTTTTATGAACCTCCCCTCCCACATGGAGTAAAGAGGAAAAAAATTGCTTGCTTAAATATTATGGTGAATACGGTTTGAATAAATTAAGATTAATATTATGTTGTTGGTTTTACATTCTGGATGTTGTTTATGGGAAAAAGGAAGTTGTTTACCATCAGTTCATATGTCATCTATTTTTTTTTGTAGTCTATATGTAATATTAACATATTGAACATCCCAATGACTACAATAGATAATACTTGTAGATATTTGAACTAAGAAACTACAATTTTAGTTATTTATAACGTTATAATAGTTTTAAGAATAATACTTTTATGTAACAAAATAACCTTGTTTGAGTTTGGCATCAAATGTTTAATAGCTACAAAATAAATAAAAACTGGTTAAAAATAGATGCAATATAGATAAATTACTAGTGTTGAGTGCAGTTCAAAAAGCGGTCCGGATTGATAAAAACCAGACTTTGACTGAAAACCAATTTGGCCCAAAACACCGGATTAAGGATCGGGCAGAATTGTTCGGGTCAGTCCGGTCCTGTCCGGTTCGTAAGTCTGACTTGATTCAATAGAGCATAATGGCCGGTTTAGCATAAGATTAAACTAGACCAAAACCGGACCGAAGACCAAGGAAAAGGGTATATGATGTTCATGGTTTATCTTAATACAAGTTGGTGACTAATTTATGGTTTAAAGTGTAAACACAATATTGGCACTTGTGGAAGATCAAGTATCCTTAGAAACCAAAGATCTATTTCCAAGAGACTCATCTACTCATAGTCAATGATAAACTTCGATTACATTGTCACTAAATAATCGAACTTGAGTTTCGTATCAATTTTCTCTAGTTTGATAAGAAAAGGAAATCGATAAGTGATAAGAAGATAAATAAGATGTGATTCCGTCAACAAAAATATTATGTCTCTCGAACAACTTCTTTTATAAGTTACTTAACTTGTTTTTAAGTTTACAATCCCACATGGGTAATGAGAAGAAGTTTTTCTTATTTATATAACCCGGTAACTAAGGGGTTGGGTTATCGGGTCGGTTATCCTATAAGAAAGCGGGTCTATTGGGTTATCGGTTTACTTGTTAAGGGGAATTAAAATTTAGGCCAATAATCAAAACCTTGACTATCCTTATTGCTTTCTTGTGTCAAAACTTCTTTCAACAATAGCTCATAAGGAAAACAAACTATTAGAAATCAAGAAAAGACTCGGTCACTACCAAATATGTAATTCGTAGCTCGTAGATAAGATAAAATAGAACAAGTAAGCAAACTCGGCCCATCTATGGAAAGCTCATAGATGGTCGGCCCTTGTGTTGTATAAATACCCTCTCCTTTCATGGAGAGGGTGTTGGTTTTCGCACATTTAATCTAATACTTCCTCTTTCTCTCACTAGAAAAGCTTCCAACACTTTCTCTCTCTAGAATTCTTGTTAGTTCATCTTAGGTTATTGTGTTTAGATATTCTATAATTGGTATCAAGAGCCATGGGATGATTAGATCGAGTTTGTGTGCGTTTTTTATAAAAAAAAAATTAAAAAAGTGTGTTCGTGCATGTTTGGTTCGAAAACAATAAAACCATAAATTTTTGATGTTAAACATGTTAAAGTTTGTATTTTTATACTAGATCTAGCCTAAACATACTTAGTTTTGTAAAAGATTTCAAGGAAAACGTTAAAAATTGTGTTTTTTAAGGGTTTTTGTGTTCTTAAGTTTCATACATGCCATTTGACATCAAATAGCATAAAGTTGCCATTTGACATCAAATAACACAAAGTTGCCATTTGACACCAAATAGCATAAAGTTGCCATTTGACATCAAATAGCACATACATGCCATTTGACATCAAATAGCATAAAGTTTCCATTTGACACCAAATTGAAAAAGTTGTCATTTGATTCTCGGTTGACTTAGTCAATATTAGCATTTTGGCCTAAGTTCACCACAAGTTTGACTTTGTCAACATTATCATTTTGATCTAAGTTCACCACACGTTTGACTTAGTCAATATTAGCATTTTGACCTAAGTTCATCAAAGTTTGACCTAGTCAATATTAGCATTTTGACCTTAGTTCTACCAAGTTTGACTTAGTCAATACCTGCCATTTAACCGAAGAACCAAACATCAACAAAGACTTAATTTTAGACAAAAACATAATCAAGTACACTTCAATCAACACAATTTAACACAATTCTCATTAATCACTGAATCGATCTTAATTCTCTTTTCACATAACCAATTGAAAGATGACTACCTTAGCTGAATTTATGATTGTTGTTGGGGGTGAAAATTGTCCTCCTATGTTGGACAAGACTATGTATGACTCTTGGGAGAGTCGTATGGAACTTTACATAGAAGGTAAGGAGAACGACAAAATGATGCTTAACTCGGTCAAAAACGGTCCACTTATCCGGCCTACAGTTGATGAAGATGGTGTTACAAGGGTAAAGAGGTATGAAGAACTCTCTGTTACAGAAAAGCTACAAGCTGATTGTGATCTTAGGGCTGCTAACATTGTTTTTTAAGGACTTCCACCTGATGTGTACTCTCTTGTCAATCATCACCGAGTCGCCAAAGACATTTGGGATAGAGTTAAGCTACTCATGCAAAGAACATCGTTGTCGAAGCAAGAACATAAGTGTAAGTTGTATGACGAGTTTGATAAGTTCACTTATATCAAGGGAGAAACATTGCATCAGTATTACTTAAGGTTTGCTCAGCTCATTAATAACATGAACATCTACCAAATGACAATGAAACAAGTTCAAGTGAATACCAAGTTTCTGAACAGTCTTCCATCTGAATAGAGCAAATTCTTCACAGATGTTAAGTTAGCAAGGGATTTGCACACTACTAATTATGATTAAATTCATGCATATTTTCAGCAACATGAGTTACATGCAAATGAAACTCGTATCATGCGTGAAAGATATCAGGACCCACTTGCATTGGTTGCTAACCATCATCCTTCATCACCTTACCCTCACAATCAAGTTCACTACAATACTCCTCAGCAGTCCCAACAACTTTCACAAATGACTTATCAATAGTACTCTCCTCCACTACTGTCAAATCCTTATAGAGTTACTCATCAACAGTTCCATAATCCAATCATTCTACAGTATACAACTTAAGTCAATCAGTTACCACCACCAAGTTCTCCACAGTCATACCTACCTCCATCAGTTGCACAACAACCACATGCTGATTTTTACCAATCTGAATCAAACCTTGTTGTTCTGTCATTTCAACAAGGGGAAGATCCAATAGACTGCATTAAAAAGGCAATGGTATTTTTATCCGTTGTGCCATCACGTTTTCCTTCAACCAACAACCAACTCAGAACATCCTCTAATCCCAAAAAATAGGCAACTATTCAAGATGGTAGGGTTACGATTCAACAAGTTCAGGGGAGACAAGTTCAGAGTTATGTTGGCACTGGTACTCAGGGAATGCTACAGGCTTAGGAAGAAACAATGCAGCTGGATAGGGAAAGGTCGTTAAATGTTATAACTGTCAAGGTTAAGGGCATATGGAAAGACAGTATACTAAGCCAAAAAGGAAAATGGATGTAACATGGTATAAGGAGAAAGTATTGCTTGTTCAAACATTAGAATTCTTAGCAGACCCTAGACTTCCTGATGGACAAGCTGCTCAAACAACAATCCCACAGAATGCTGCCTTTCAGACTGAGGATCTTGATGCTTAAGACTCTGACTGTGATGACATATCTTCAGTAAAAGCGGTTCTGATGGCAAATCTTTTAAGCTGCGATTCAGATGTTCTCTCTAAGATACCATACACTGAAACTTATCAAAATAATTTGATCAATGGTGCTATGCAAGAGATGCAGTATTCTGAACAGCCGCCTATTGATGATTTTCCAGATAACGAGATAACTAGTGATAGTAATATCATTCCTTATTCTCAATATCTACAAGAATCACAAGATGCGGGTATTCAAAATACTAATTCTTCTGCACCACAAGATTTATTGGTAATATCCTTGGTTGAATAAATGTCTAATCACGTAGCAGACTTAGATAAGGCAAATCAGGAAAATAAAATAGAAAATGAATCCTTAACCGCTGATCTTGCAAGATATAAGGAACGTGTCAAACAATTTGAAGAAAGACAAAATGTTGATTTGAGTAGTCGTGAAAAATTCATTGAGTCACAAATGGATGACATGATTCGGGATAAAAATGCAAAGTTTGCAGCCTTTCAAAAGGAGATTGATACACTTAAACAAAACCTTTCTAAACATGTCAAGGAAAAAGAATCTTTATTAACAAATTTCACTGTTTTTAAAACAGAATCCAAAGAAAAATAATCTAAATACATTGACAAGGAAATTGTTTTAGAAAAACAAAAATAAAGAATCGGAAAATATTCTGTGTAAGTTGTATCAATCTACGCAAGCTATGCATATGCTAACGAAACCACAAGTTTTTTATGATAACACTCACAAACAAGCCCTTGGTTATCGAAATCCATTTTATCTTAAGAGAGCTCAGCGGATTAACCCAACGTTATATGACATTAGTGTTATTTCTAAACAACATGATGTGATTTCTGTGGCTGATTTTGAAGAGACTTTGATATTAGCTGAAGAGAGTCGATCAAAAATGCTTGAAAAACAAAATAATCCAATTTCTAAAGAAAAGAAAATTAATATTTCTCCAATCAATTATACTGAATTGAATAACTTGGCTGAAGATTTTGGAAAACGTTTTGTTACACAACAAGAACTGTTCGCATAACAAGCCTTTTGGTTACAGTACTCAAATTTGAATTCTGACAAACCCAGTACTTCATCTACACCTGTTAAAATTAAGGTTCCTAGTAAACTTCTAAAAGTAAGTTTGGTAAATTCAAGTCTTAAGAAAATTAAATACCATCTTGCCAGTTTTGACAAGGTGGTGAAAGTATGAACCACTCCTGATGCTATCACGGAAGGTTCATGGGGTTTTGAACATACAAAAGTTGTTTTCTTAAATGAAATAATTTTATTTTTAAAGACCTTAAATGAAATATTCAATAAGTTTGACACATGTTTTCTTAATGAAATTACTGAAGTACAAACGGTTTTTAACCAGATAGAAGCAACTGTAGAACAATGTTCTTTAGACCAGAAATCTTTTGAAATTCAACAGATGCAGTTCATTATTGAAAATGATCGACTCTTGGAACAAATCGTATCTCAAGATATTGTGCATTTTGTGGTGAATTATTATGTTGTCATTTGTGATTCTGAGAAAAAGACTGGTAATTCTGTTGGAATATGCAATAAGTGTCTAGAACTTAAAGCTGAGGTTGTCCAAAAGAATGATGCATATATTGAACTTTCAAAACAGTTTTCAAACATTGAACAACATTGCATTTATCTTGAAGTTGTCATGCAACTAAATCAAGAAATTTTTCAAAAAGAAAAATCATGTGCTAATCAAAATGCTCCTGAAATTCAAGAATATTTTGAACAAAACGATTTGCAAGCTCAGCTTCACGCAAAGGACACTGAAATTAGCAAATTAAAAGAAACAATTCATTCTTCGAGAGATAATGCTAATCCTGCTAAAGTGAAAAGGACATTGATAATATTGAGACAATAAACATTGAATTGGAGCATTGTGTGGCAAAACTATTGTCTAAAAATGAGAATTTACACAAAGAACAAGAGCATTTGAAAACGCTTTACAAAGACCAGTTTGACTAAATTAAAAAGAAACGTGCTCGATCCAAAGAACATTGTGACTCTTTAATTGCTCAACTCAATGCAAAGTCTATTAAAAACTCGGATTTAAATGCTCAAATTCAAAAAAAGGTTTTTGCTAATGCAGCATTGAAAAAAAATTACAAAACTTAAAGGAAAATATGTGAATAATTTTGCATTTTCAAAATCTAATGTCACCACTATTGCTCCAGGGATGCTCAAGATTGATTTAGAACCTTTAGCTCCTAAACTATTGAAAAAAAATGATGCTCACATAGATTATATTAAGCACTCTGGGGATCATGCAAACACTCTTCGGGAAATAGTCAAAAACGCTAGAGCTTTAAGCCCTCTAGATAGTAATTTAGACTCAGCATGTAAGTACGTTTAAAGAATTCAGGAAGTGTTAGTCTATGTTAAAGAGACATGCCCTTGTTTATCAAAACCTAGTGAGAAATTAGTCGTTGTTGCACCACTGAACAAGGACAAGAAAGTTAGATTTGCTGACCCTCTCACATCTTCAAACAATACTCAGAAACAGGTTCATTCTCTGAAAACACAAGATTCTAACCCACCTTCGTTGATTTCTACATGAGCAATAAGTTCTACTAAGGCTAGCGGATCAAAGCCTACAGGCAATACAAATACAATAGGATCTCGCGACCCACAAGTAGTAATATGAAGAATAAAGTAAAAGACCACCCTATGAGCATTAAATCTAGTTTAAATAAGAAGAATCGTGTTTCTGAACCTATTTGTAATGCAAATGTTAAGCATTCTATGTTAAATGTGAATTCTAAATCTGTTTGTGCTATATGTAATGAATGCTTGTTTGATGCAAATCATGGTAAATGTGTTCTTGATTATGTTCATGATGTGAATGTATTGTCTAAATCTAAACCCGCTAAGCATAAAAATAAGAATCAAATATGGAAACCTATCGGTAAAGTGTTCACTGAAATTGGTTATAAATGGAAACCTACAGGTCAGACTTTTACTATATTCGAAAATAAGTGCCCTTTAACTAGGTTCACCTCCACTAAAGTAGTGCCCCTTAAGGAAACCACTATAAAATCAGTATTTACACCAACTCTAACAATTAAGGTTTACAGTAGGAGACCCAAAACAACAAAACTATAGGTTCGAGTAGCAAATCTGAGATCACAGAATCCATGATTTCTAACACCTCAGAACCCACACAATCTAGGAGATTGGTTCGTGGTAGAAAAACAAATTTAATATACTTATATAGTATTAATCCCGTAAGAATTCTTTCCAAAATACTTCTCAACCAAGAGAAATATAAGGTAAAAATCTCACTAAAGAAAACACAATTTGTATATTTTTATCCGGGAAGTACTTTTCCTCGGGTCGTGTCCCAACGAAATCGTGAATTGAGAATTTAGGAATAATTCGGATTCGAGTTAAGAATGATAAAAGACTTTTGAATTGTTGATTACACTACAAAATTTAATAGCACAAACTAAAAATAATGAAATAGCACGAAATTTAAATGCGCAAAACGTAATAAACGCGAGCTAAAACTGAAATTTAAAAACTAAGGCACAACTTTTAACAAATTTTATACCTAAAAATCACAAATTTAAAATGAAAATTTTAGGAAAAAGAATTGGAATTTTTTAACTATTTTTCTATTTTTTATGAATTTTCTAAGAAAAAGAAATTAACTAAAATCTATTTTAATTCCTAGAAAATACAACTTTAATGAGAAAAATATAGAAAAATGGTTTTAAAACTTTAAAAAGGTGCAGAAATTTAATGGAAACAAAAGCCCTAATTTTTATAAGCTAATTGTACTCTAATTTGTCCAATTAAAACTATAAACCCTAATTTATAAAACTATTTTGAAAAATATTAATTCTAATTATTATTCTAGAAAAGACAGGGTAGATATTGAAAGAAAGGGAAGTAGAGGGTAGGCGGGCAAACTATAGGGATTTTACACTCTAGTTAAAACGGGTAACCCTAGACTATTAGAAAAGTACCAAATAGACCCTACGAATATGGCTTATTTTTGGCTTATTAAAAAGTGAGATTCAGAAAAAACTTAAAACTACAAACTTATAGATGAGCTTATTCCTAACAACTTTAATAAAGACACTTTGGACTTTTGACAAAAGAATAAGCTAAAAATCTAACTGGTAGCTGCTGTTCACAGAAAGTAGGTGTTTAATAAGCCTTTTAGATTTTGACTTATTTATGGTTCATTACTTGATGAAATCTGAAACTAAAAGATGTTACTAGTAGCTTAAGATGTACACTAGTAATATCTAAACAAACATTAGCTAGGTATTAACAAGTTTAGGAAGAAAACCTAAATGGAAAAGAGCTAGTTTTTTTGCTGATGTAATTAGCTGCTGATGCAATTGACTCACACACTTACTTACAGGCTAAATTCTAGAATGCTAACTTTTTAAACCTACTAAGTTCTTGCATCTAAACCTGTGACAATGATGAATATTAGAAAGCTATCTAAAGCTTAAACTAATTTGCTTATCTAAAGTGCCCTGGTGCAAATGAAGATTTTTTACATTCTCAACTTTGTAAAACTAAACTCTAACTTCTAAAACTTGTTTTAACCTGTCTAATTATGAACTAATACACTATGTAAAAAGAATTGACAGTTTGACTTTAAGAGTCAAATTAAACTTGAACCAAACACTCCTTAACTTTGACTGTCTAAACTAAAGTGTAATAAAATTTCATTTCAAAACTTAAACTCTCAAAACCTTATATCTACACTTACTTATACTAACATACTAAAGCTATTTAAACTATAAAAGCTACAGTTTAATAGTGAAAATGAGCTAGTTTCTCTTATAGCTTTTTACTAACATTTATGACAGAACTTGAAAAGTAAAGTCTAGATGAATTTAAGCTAAAACAGATTAACAACAATTATATCTATAAGCTAACTAATCACAATGAAACAAGTTTAAGCTCTAATTCAACTAAGTAATAAGCACTATGTTATAAGCTATAAATGCTAAATTGAACTTTTAGAGAAAGAAACCTGAGATTGGAAGAGTCTTCACACTTAAGCTGTCCAAGTGAAGAAGCTTAAGTGTTCCTAGATGGCACCTTGCCTCTAGACCCGAGCTTTAAGCTCAATAAGCTAGTTTAGCTTATTTACCTATAAGCTTCCAAAGTGAGCTCAAAACACATCAAGTTATCATGATCCTTGATGTAAATGATTCAAATGAGTAAATGAATGTTTAAAACAGATTTTTAATTGAATTTGAGCTTATGAACATGAATAAGCTCAAAAGAGCTTATTAAGAGCTTATTTAGGTAAAATCGACTTAAACTTGAAAACAAATGATTAAGAAACGTGTAAACTGACTTATTATTACTAGAATTGTGAAGTACAAGATGTAGAAGAGAAAGTACAAGTGCTGTAAGCTGTTTTCTAAAAAAATGAAAGTGAATTGCTTAATATTGAAAGAATTACAAACTAAAAATTAAAAACAAAAACAACAACAACAAAAGTGAGCCCTAAGCCTTCTATTTATAGAGAATAGAAGGAGAGGGGTGAAGAATTCTAGAATCATCCATTTAATCGTGGCCCTTGATCATTCTCGAGCAATTTGTAGCCGTTTGATCATTGGTGTGAGGTGTTCGGGCCAATGAAATGATGCCACGTGGTCTAGGTGAGGTGGGGAAGGCTTATGAACTAGTTCGAGTGTTTATAGAGGAGCGGGGGTGAGAAATTCGCGAAGTTGGGTTTGTGGGAAAAAAGGCGGGAAAAGCAGTTTGGGTTGTTGGAGTTGTTACAAAAAACGCGCTTTCTGTTTGAATCTATGAAAAGATGACATAAATGGTCCCTGCCTTTGCCCCGTTTAAGTGTAGTGTAGAAATAGGTTTAGAAATGGCAATATCAGTCCTTGGGTTTTCCTTCTTCATTTTCTTCTTTAATAACAACTTTCCACCCTTTTGCAAATTTAGTCCTTGATCTTTAAAAATCCAAATAGGCCTTTGAACTTTGAAGACTTGTCAATATTGGTCCTTGGCTTCATTATTTTGACCTTTGACTGCCTTTCTTGCTGTGTCGGCTGATCCGGCTTTGATCTTTGGCTGTTTTTTCACTCTTGTTCTTGACTCTTCCGTTTCTTGTCGGTTTTTGACTGGTTTTTCTTCTTTTTGTCCTTTCAAAAATCCTTGTTCCTCACAATTAGACAAAAGCACACCTTTTTTCTATTCTTTTGGCATTTTTTATGGCTTATTTTGCAAAATCCCGGTTGTATTTAATATGTATAGATTATAGCAATTATCAAAATTCCCCTAACTAAAGGATTGCCGTGGTCCTCAACGAATGTTGTGCCAGTGTACACATTGTAAACTAGAAATTTTGAAACTTGTTTAGAACCTTTTATGAATTACCCTTTTAAAATCAACTTTCACTTTTCTCATCATTTAATCTCTTGGAAACACGTTAATGGCAATCATTGCAAGTTTGCAACTTTTAGGCTCATCGAAATAGGCTACTCCCGATTAATAGAGCACAAAAGAGGAAAATTCGTCATCCTTGACTTTTCACTAGACTAAACAAAGCTAATAAACAAGATCATTGTCAATATAAGTCCAAATGATTAAGCTCTTATACTTATAACTTGTGAACTTTTCACTCCCGGGAATAAATTAATGATTAAGATGTGTGCACTCTTTTTAACTCAACCATAGATCAATTTATCTTCATAGTTGAAATTCATCTAAGCTTTACAAATAAGCCTTGTGAGCTCAAATGTTAATAACATAGATAAACCTCGACTCAAAGCTAAAAGAGATTCGGAAACAAAACTTATAAATTGATTTGAGAAAATGAAATTTTTAACCATTCTTTTTATTTTCCATGTACTATAATTATTTTTTTCTTGCAATAGGAATGTTGTTCTTAGTTCGAACCCCTACTTAGGCCTTTCTCCCAAATAGGATATCGCAACAACAACCGGTGTTCTTAGTTCGAACCCCCACTCCGCTGCTAACGTTTGTGGGTTATCGCGACAACACCTTTTCCTACAAAGCTTAGAATCCAAAGTCCCTTAGTTGCAATCATCACCTAGGCCGCGCTCCCTAGTGATGAATGCCTACGAACCTTGATCCTACGTACATAGTTTTAATCCTTAGTTGCGACCCCATCCGAGTCTTTCTCTCAACATGGATACGCCAACGATTAAAAACTACATATAGCTTTTGTTATTCTATTTTTTCGAATGCTTCATTGGCACGAAAAATAATGCTTTTGCATTAGAAATGCTTCATTGGCATTCTTTTTATAATTATCTTTTTGATGAATGGAAAAATTTCATTTTAGAAAAGCAACTTATAAATTTGAAACCAAAAATCTTACTTACATATTAAAATGAATTCTTTTTCAAAATGTAAGACTTTTTCTAAAGACATTGGTTGACTTAGCTAAATTAAAAAGAGCACGTATGATTAAGTGTGTTAAGAGCTTATGGGAGTAAAAAGACACAAATCATTCATATAAGCTTTAGGTTTTCCAAATAAACCTTGCTTAAACAAATACACTTATATTTAACTACATCATTTCTTGTTCTTCACATTTTAAAATCCAAAGCAATAGGATTTGTGAAAGCTTGGCCCTGTGCATTCTTTCAACCACTAAGTCATGATTTCCGATGGACCATAGCTCATCCATAAGAACAAGTATCGTGAAATCCAAAAAACCCCCATGGTGCAGTTCAAACCAAACGACAGCTTGCCACAGATCCTGAAATGTGATTTCGCACATCAGCGGTGAGTATTGTTTGAACCGAAGAACGAGTAAGGAGGCAATGGCTGAATTCTCAATGATTAACCAATGCAAGATGACTATCATCATTCGACAAACTAAAAGTCTGGGAACTATTCGACAAACCATTTGCAAGATGATTTAAAAGCTAAAGTGTTATGGAAGAACAAGAAGGATGAAATCAACTGTAATTCTAACAAAGCACGACTTGTTGCTAAAGGTTTATCCAAAAGTAGTAATTGATTTGAAGAATCGTTGCTCACATTTGCTCGAGCTTGGAAGCAGTTTCGATTTTCGTTGCCCACAACCCACACAAGTCTTTTCCAATCTATCAGATGACCGTGAAAACGGCATTTCTTAATGGTCCATTAAATGGAGGAGGTTTATGGTTGCTCAACCAGAAGGTTCGTTATCCAGACATCAGAAAAAGCCAACCTTCTAAGGAGAAAGCTTTGTATGGATTAAAAGCAAAGCCCAAGAGAGCCTGGTACATAACGAGCAAACTTCCTGATGTTCCCCAAAGGCTTTACTAAAGGGACAATTAACCCAACTCTATCAAAGAAAAATACGGAATGATAAATTTACTTGTGCAAATTTACGTTGATGACATAATTTTTGGATCCACAAATCCTAAATATTCAAAACGATTTGAAAAATTAATGCACAGTAGATTTGAAATGTCCTTAATGGGGGAGATGAAATTCCTTTTTAACTTCAGATCCACCATCCCCAAAGGGTATTTTATCATATCAGGCCAAGTACGCTTTAAGATTCTAAAAAGCATAATATGGCCAACTGTCACGCCATTGGTACAGACCATGCTACAAAAACCAGAACTAGAATGTAGATTTGAGTGGAGATCCACGTAGAACCAATCTTATTAATCTGATAGTAAAATCGGTCACACATGTACTTGACATCTAGTAGCCCAACTTATGCCAAAGCAGTATGCTATTGTGGCACTTATCAAGCACTCCAACTCAAAAGCACCTCAACGAGGTTAAAAGAATCTTTAAAATACCAAAGGGTACACATTAACGGACTCTGGTATCCAAAGGATTCTGGCTTTTGAACTAACAACATTTTCAAACGCTGATCATGCCGGATGCCTTGATACTCGAAAAAAGGCATTTCTGGAGGGATACTAGTCCTTGGTGATAAACTTGTAAGCGATGATGTCAAGAAACAAAACTGCAGCTTGCAATGTCTTCAGCAGAAGGCAGAGTATTGGCATTAACTGCAAGTTGTGCTCAAGTAAAGTGATGAGGACACATACTTCAAGATAATGGCTTCACACACCAAAAGACCGTTGTATTGCGACTCTCAGTCAGCCAATACAATATCATGCAAACCCCGTACAACACTCAAGACAAAGCACATCCATACTCGTATCACTTCATAAAAAACAGGTTTGAAAATGGTATAGATTGAATTATATTTTGGTCAAACTGTATACCAATTATCGACATGAGTTTACGAAAGCCCTTCCGAAGATCGGTTAAGTAACATGTCAGAAGGATAGGTAGAGAATGTTTGACTCCAGCGGAACTGGAGGTGCTGACAAAGGAGATCTGCTATATCATGATCAAACATCACCATGTATATATTTTTGAGAAAAAGCAAAATACAAAAATATAAAACTTCAAAATAGAAAATATCCAAATCAGAAAATTAGAAAAATTTTTATAAAGAATCTTCTCGAACATGTCTCTTGGAATTGATAACATTTACGTCTTCAGAAATGTCGTTAACATTGACCACGGGTGTGTAAATGAAGTTCGAGCGAGAGTATTTTCAAATAGTTATCAAAACATTCCTTTCTAATTTTTCTAGAAGCTTATGTGTCAAATGTCAGTACATAACCCGTACTTCATATAAAGAAGGTTTATAACTTATCCTCCCAATGAGCGAGAAAATTAACTTTTCTCGGTCTATGAGCTGTCTATACAAGACATTCAAGTTCCTAGCTCAAGAAAAAAGGATACGTGTACGTTGCCTTTCAGTGCCTTACCTTACCGTAGAAGAGAAGTCACTCTAACATCTAGTTTTCAAAAAGTTTGAACACAATTTTTTCAAAATTTCTCGAAGACAATTCATAATCTTCAAAATTGTGAGGTTCAACACGCCAACCCTCACAATGTTTTTCAAAACAACAATTTTTCAATGGTCCCTATCTTGAGGGGGGTGAGAGGGGTTCTCGAAAAACACAGTTTAATGTTCTTGGATACATCAACAACACAACTCTTATGTAATCAAAACATATCAAAATTTTACCAAACCATTCATCTAATCATATTACTCTCCCCACAGAATTTTCAAGCAATTTAATCGCATGGGATTCAAAACTAATGTTGTACTATTTAAAATAAGGGAGAAAATGTAATTCAAATATATCTATTCAGACTTCAGTATGCTAAAGAAAAGGTTTTAATGGTTCGATCTTAAACTCAACAACATCTTAATTTTCACGACGAATCGAAGTCATAAGTGGTTAGAGTAAGAAATCAATTCTATGATCCACCAAACCGGAGGATCTACCCAAGGATAACCAAAGTTAGAAATAAAGTCCTTAGGCTATGATGGAGATGAATGAAAATGTGGAATAATGCTGACCTAAGAATTGAGTTAACACTGATAATCACAACAAGTGTGACAATGACGACTTGGTAACATTTGAAGCGTTGAAGAATTAAAAAGAACTGAATGGATAAAGGTATAAAAAAAAACCCTCCACACAACTTAAGCAAAAACCGTCAATACATAAGCTTCCAAAATCACAAGTTATTACTGAAAGTGAAAACGACATCATGACCTAGTAATAGCAATGCAGCAACCCTGCCCACCATTCGGTTTCTCTCAAAAGAAACTTGTACCCTCATTTAGTCACGGAGAAACACACGTTATCTATTGACATCTCACCCGAATTGTTGATTCTGTGAATAATCAAACTGCACCAGCCGTCGAAGTACTAAAACCAAATGCACTTAATTCAAGTCCAAGAGCCAAGAGATCAATCAAAAATCTCTTAGGACACATCTCCATTCAAACACTTATTGACATCATCAAGTTCACAACTGTAATCAAATCCCTACACATATCATTGTGAATTTGCCAAACATTCGATGATACCCCCTAGTATTCACAATGACGAATGAATCCCTTCCATTTCATCACAAACAGCACTTCGTGTAGTACTTGCGAGATTCTAAAGAATCAAACTTGTGACATACTGAATCGATTTGGTCCAGTAAATGAATTACGGTTGAATGAATTTGATAAAAACAATGACACTCTCGAAGTGTTACAAAAAGCCTTTAACGAGGTGACACGTCGATTGATTTTCAAATCAATTTTTCATTTTCGTTATCACTAACATAAACTTGCAGAGTCAAACGGTGGTGAAAACGGCAACCTCAATCCATTCAAATCTCACTCCTACAAATCAAACTATCTAGAAAAGCACAGATTTAAAGACAAAGACTATTCCGCTAACTCTGATTCAAAGCTTTTCAAGATAAATGCATAGTATGAGCATGTTGGTTCAAAAACAAAAGATCACAAGATGCATAGAATAACAGACAATGACAATCGCTCCAAATCAAGATCCAAAGCATGAAGGAACAAGCCTACAACATATAACGAAGACAAAGACCAAGGACACTCGAGCTTAAACGACAAAAGCAATCTCACTGATCTCATGAAGGAGTGTCATCAATGAACTCACTTCGGGGGAGATTGTTAGCCTCAATTTTATTGAGTCAATAAAGGAAGCTCGTTCTCGTGTTCAAGACCTCACTTCGGAGGAGATTGTTAGCCTCAATTTATTGAGTCGAACAAGGAAGCTCGGTCACTCTACGATGGAGCTTCGGTCTTTAATTAGTTAATGTTGTAACAGAATAATATCGGGAATCGGGCTCGATAGATAATCTAATATTGTATAGGTTTTGGGATTAATCCCAAGCAAAACCCGAGCCCGGGTCCTAGTTAAATATCCCGCGCGTCACATTAAATGTGTAGGGGTATATATATATTTAGATATTTTCTAAATATCTAAATATATATAGATATTTTCTTATTTAGAAAATATCTATCTCATAATCTTTTCATAATATCTAAATTTCTTTTTCCATCTCATTTCTCTCTAAAATCTCTCTCTCTCTCTACACGATTCTCTCTCTCTCTCTTTTCTTGGATTCGTGTTGTGTGTTATGAAGTGAAGCATTTAAACGGGTTCCGACTACATTAATAAAGCTTCAATATCAAAATTTGTTGATTTAAGTTTAATTTTTGAAAATAGAACGTATTATTAGTCCGGTTAGGAGCTTATGGGAGAAAAAGCCACAAACTACACTTATGAGCTCTTAAGATTTCCAACTAATCATTGTTTAGCATCTAACTCATAATTAACTCTATCATTTTTCGTTTTTCGCGAATTTAAAATCTTTAATAAAAAGATCCGCGAATGCTTAGTCTAAAAGTTAAGGGACAAGCTAGAGCGCAACATGCTCGATTGAGTCAAAATTTATTCTTATTTTACCCAGCAGGAAAGTCAGAATTGTGACAAAACACTTTTTTTTTTAAAAAAATTTAAATTTTTTCATTTTTTTAGTATTTTGGTGGTAAAAACAAGATTGCATAAGAACAACGACTGCAGGCATAATCAAATTGATAGATCCCCCATACTAGAATTGAACATTGTCCTCAATGTTTTAAGAAGGGTCTCTACGTAAATCCTAAGCCTTTTATTAAGTATGATTAAAGATAAACGTTATTCGATAAGATTTGGATATTGGATTCCCATAATGAAGCTGAGAATGTGAAGCTCGAGTGAACAAAGGATAAAACCATGAGCACGAGAGGCTTCAAAATCCGGGCAATCCTGGACATACAATAAAACACAAAACACGAGAATAAAAGACAACACCTCCTCACGTTACACTTATTAAAAAGTAAAGAAGAGAAAGGATAACATGTTACCTCCCAAGCGCCTGTTAAGGTCACTTACTTGACCCGTCCGCCCGAATTCATTGTCCCCTTGGGAAAGTTAAGAGCCTGGACAACAGAATGTTGGTATGTCCCACATCCAAAGTCATGCTAAGTCGATGACCATTCACACTTGAAGTTTGCTATCAATTTGAGATAACTCGAACGGTGTCATAAGGACATACTTGGGTTTCAACGTGAATGGTCCGTCCCAACGTTCTTAAGCTTGCCCGATAAAATCTTTAATCTAGAACTAAAAGAGGACCTTCAATCACCAACGTTGAAAACTCGGAGCTTGATCTGGATCATGGATCCTCTTTGTCTCTCTTTGTAGAAATTGCCCAAAAGTTCTCATAGGCTTGATCACAAGTTCATTCAATTCAACTCATTTGAACTTTTCGGTGATCAACTCCGGTCAAAAGGTCATAATTGCAATGTTTCAAGGCCCAGTAGGCCTTGTGCTCGAGCTCGATGGGTAGATGACAAGCCTTTCCATACACCAACTTGTAAGGAGTGCACCCGATAGGTGTCTTGAATGTGGTACGAAAGGCCCATAATGCATCATCTAGCTTATCGGAACCACGCGCATAGGTTTTTCACCTAATGGTCCCTCTCAAGATACCCACATTCCAAACCACAATTTGAAACCTCAACTACTTGCCCACATTGTTTTTGGGTGATATGCGGTGGAGAGACGGTGAGTAACTCCGTATTTAAGCATGACGTTTGCAAATTGGTCATTCCAAAAATGGGTACCGCGATCACTAATGATAGTACGGGGGGTCCCAAATCGGGCGAAGAGAGATTTTAAGAATTTACAAACAACTCGGGCGTCATTGGTGAGGAGCGCTTTCGCTTCAACCCATATTGACAAATAATCGACGACCACGAGTATATATTTGTTCCCTCGTAAAGATGGAACATTCCCCCATAAAATCGATGCCCCAAACGGTCAAGATCTCACAAACTGGATGGCATTTTGTGGGCATTTCATCCCACTATTGTAGATTTTTGCCATGAATTTGACAAGCGTTACATCGGGTGACCAAGTCATGGGCATCTCGGTAAATAGTCGGCCAATAAAATCCGGCATCAAAGACTTTCTTAGCGGTGTAGTTAGCACCATGATGTCCTCGGGTGGGTTCCCATTATGGCAATATATTGTTAGGAAACACATATTCCAATTTATATCAAAATAGGCCCTGAAAAAAACAAAATTGGTCTTTACATGCTGACTATGCTTGTTTTGTCTTTGTAACTGTGTAGGACGGAATATTGGTAAAACCTAGAAAACGGTCAAAAACGGGCAAACACAACACGGAACGGAAGAGCACGCCATAAACCAGGAGGAACTAATCAAAAAGTCAACAATATGGTCAAGCTTAGTCAAATCATGGTCTACAAGGTCCTAAATCACAAAAGAAAAAAAAAATCCTAAAAGTTACAAATCCAGTCCCTCATGATTTCAAAAATTGCAATATTAGTCCCTAAAGCTAAATGGGCCAAAACCCTTTAAACCATACAACCCATTTCCCTTATACAACCCACAGCCCAAAATCTTTTGTTTAAGGCCCAAGTCAAACTACCTTTACCCAGTCAAAGCCCACCCCTCTCTCTGTCAAAACAAATAACAAACACACCCTTAAGTAAAATGGCGTGAAAGTCTGTTTTTACTATTCATTGTCTTCTACATTTTACCCACTGGTCAAATCAAATGGGTTTTACAAATTAAAGGCTAAGATTGGAAATTCAAGTGTTAAAGTACACGCTGGCAGAGATAAGTCATCATCAAACGCATCCTATTGGCTAAACCCACAAAGTGAGCTCACGGCTAATGTGAGAAAGCACAAGAGAGATGGAATTCTACACTAGAATTACACTCAGAAGAAACACAAAGTGTCACATCACACGGATTGCCACGTTGGCAATCCGTGTGATTAACTCAACAGTGATCTAACAAAAGATGTTGTGTGTTCCAATGATTAAAGAAAAAGAATGGTTGAGATTGAAGGAGGATCTAACAAACTTTGGGGCTAGAATCTTCTTTGGCGGGCTACTCACACTTCATACACACGAGACTACTTTTTTTTAGCTTTTAAGTTTTAGTAAAATTTAGCTTTAGCTTTTTGTGTTAGCTTAATGTAAATTTTCATTAAATCTCTTGTAATATTCCTTTTAAATAATGTAATCAAGCTTTTTAGTTAAATAAAATTTAAGATCTCTTTTAGAAAAGTGTTTATGAGCTCTCTATAAGCCTATAAAGTGTACTAATTCATAATTCTTATAAGCACTCACAAGTCTATAAGCTTGTGTTGAGCTACATGTTCTTTAATCAACTTAAACCTTTAAAATTCACTAATTACCTTGATTATTGGATTAGAAGCTTATGGAAGGGAAGTTAGCAAGGATTGAGCTTCCATGACTTTACTGGCTTATCCTTGATAAGCCAGAAGCTATTGATAAGGTCAGTGAGCACTTAAAATTTAAGAGCCTTTGTTATTGCTAAGGCCATTTAAGTTTCTTCATTTTAGTTTCTTAATCTTAAATATTAATATGAAGCTTTGCTAATCGCTTGTTAATTGCTTAATTTGCTATCAGTTCTTATTTTGTCTTTATATTGTCTTAATGTGCTTATAATTCATGTCTTTTATCTCTTTTAGCTAATAATAGTGTAGATCTTATATTTCATAATCTGTCCAAAAAATCATAAAGTCAAAAAATAATAGTTCAATTAGTGTACTTACTATTTATGCTTATTGTTGCTTAGCGGATTGCTTGTTAGCTTGCTATAATTTGCATAATCTGGTTAATAAGTTTTGTTAACTAGATTTTAAATCTCCAAGCTAAAGTGAAATCTGTCTAAATATAAAGGGGTGTTTGGATTAATGCAGTTTGACCTCTTAAAGTCAAACTGAATTGTGCAATTTATTTTGGTTAGTTTGATTTTCAAATTTGATTAGGTTTTGAGCAGGTTTGTAGGATTAGTTTAAGCTTAATATCATTTTGAGGCCTTAATATTTTAATCATTAGTTTATGTTTAAGAAAATTTTGAGGCTTAATCTCTTTGTTCCTGCACCAGGGGAATTTTCCCTTTCCTTTAATTGTTAAAATTTTGATCCAAGCCTTCCTAGGCTTGGATTTTGTTTGCTAGGTGTTCTTAGACACTCAATAGGAGTGTCAAGTGCAGGAGTAACCATTAAGGTCACTTGCATTGTTGTTTTGACCATTTGGCCAATTGCATCAGCAGTAGTAACAGCAGTTACTACTGCTATCTTTTCAGCTTCATTTAAGCTAGAGTTTATAGGATTTAGAATCTAAAATTCAATTAGCTATTAGATTAGATAGAGGTTAAAGTAGATTAAAGTTTGTTTTTCACATTTTAGCTTATTTCATAGGGTATTTAGCTTTTAAATTTCATAATAAAACCTGAAAAAGACCAAAAACAGTAGTAACTAATATTTAGCTTTTCAATTTAGTTTTCTAGCTTTTAGGAGGTGTTTGTATGGTTTGGATTCATAGAATGCTAGTAGGTTGATAAGATTCCAAAAGCTTAGGGTCTGTTTTAGCTTATTGAGCATTTTAGCTTAAGTTGTTTTTAAGCTTTTAGTGCTTATTTCTGAGTTAGCCTTTTAGATCATCAAATTAAGCTAGCCTATAGTGTTCTTAGCTTAGGTATCTTTTCAAATTTGGTTGCTAGGTATCATAAGCTATCTAGGACAGCTTTTAGTTTCAAAATTGAGCTTAATTTAAGTAGTGTGCAAGCTTTTAAGTGAAAAGTAGCTTTTAGGCTTTAAAAAGCTTGTTTCTGAGACAACAACTTCAAAAGTTTTTTGAGAGCTTATTTTTAAGTTTCAATTTATGTTTGTTTTGTTAAAGTTGTTTAAAAAGAGTCCTTAACAACTTTGTGTTTTTAAGTTTTCAAAAATAAAAAAAATATATATATAAAAAGGTGTATGCCAGACTTAAACCCATGACCTCCCCTTCACACACACACACACTCTTTACCGTTATACTTCATTAGCTCATCCAACATAATTTGTTTTCATATTTCTTTTAACACCATTTAACTTTTATACACATTTATAAGCTGTAATCTCGGGCTTATTTTTCCTAGGTTTTAATTAGTATAAGCTATTTTCTGTAATTTTTCTAGATTTTTTTATAGTTCATTTATATTTTTAATCATTATTTCATTAAAAACTTTAAAAAATCATAAAAAATAAAAAAATTAATCAAAAAAAATAAAATCCTATTTAGAAAATTTTCTTTTATCATGTAGAACGTAGGAAAATTAGTTTGACTCTCGTAGGTTTATTTTTGAGCATTTTAGCTTTTAGGGCTCGGTTTTATATTCCCGTTATTCGTTTTTATGATTTCTTTCAAATTTTATCGTTAAGTTTTCAAATTTTGCAAATCCCTTTATTTTTACTCATAGAGTTAGATTATTAATTCAAATTCCTAGGTTACAGGTGCTAATCAGGTTTAGTTTGGTCCATTTCCCGTTTTTCGTCCGCGTGTTTAGTTTATTTTACTTGCATTTAATTGTTTTTAAATGTGTTTTAGTCTAGAAAATCAATCAAAAGTTGAAAAAACAATGCAGAACATTGTCCAAACTGAATCGAGGGTATCAATTCACATTTTTTTGGGATACGACCCGTAATCAACGACGGTTAACGTATTTATATATAATGTTGTTTTAAATGGCATTTAAGTCTTTGTCTTCAAGGATTTATATTGTATATTTCTATAAAACTTAGGATATATTATATAACGTAAAAATGCTTCGATCAGTACTGAATTCAAACATGCAACTCTGTAAACTCATTATGAATAGTTAGCAGCATGCAACAATTTTTCAACTGCTCTTACGCCTCAGCAAAATGGAGTGGTTGAAAGACGTAATCGAACTCTTGTTGAGGCTGCCCGCACAATGCTTATCTTTTCTCGATTACCTGAATCTCTTTGGGCTAAGCGGTGCTACAGCTTGGTTTTTGCTCAAAATCGACATCATTCACACACGACATAACAAACACCTTATGAGCTATTACGCGGACGAAAGCCGAATGTTGAGTATTTTCATGTGTTTGGCTCATTGTGTTATCCAACAAATGACCGAGATGATCTTGGAAAAATGAAACCAAAAGCAGACATTGGGGTTTTTATTGGTTATTCGGAAACATCAAGAGGGTTTCGAATCTATAACTTGACGCCTCAAAAAGATTTTTTTTTATTATGAAAACCATTCTGGTCAAGTTTGACGAGACTTACAACTAAGGCTTCTGAACATATTTTAGAAACCCGGTCTTCAACGATTCAACAATAATACTTCATCAGCAGACACAATGAATACTCCATCCAAAGAAGATTTAGAAAATTTGTTCGGTCCAATGTTTGAAGAATATTTTGAGACAAGGTCTTTTGATACACCCATCAATTCCGCTGCACAACCGACTCAATTTCATGAAGACTCATCTTCCACATCTTCGATCATTGTTGAAGAACATGAGGCTCCTCCCATTGAAACTACATCTGACGAACAAACTTCTCCAATTTCTTTGACAAACGCTGATGAAGTCAATCAAGAAGATTCTGCTGATTTTAATGGCAACCTGGATTTTGTTCCATATAATACTTCAAGTCATGAGGAAATTGAATCCTCTACGGCTGCTCTAGAACCATCAAATGTGCAGAATTTCCACCAAGTACAACCCTCAACTCACATTTGGACAAAAGATCATCCTCTAGACCAAGTTATTGGTGACCTATCCAAACCTGTAATGACTCGTCAAAGGCTTCAAACAGATTCTGAGGTTTGCATGTATGCATTAACCGTCAGCACTATCGAACCAAAGAATATCAAAGAAGCTATGGCAGATCACAGTTGGATTGAGTCCATGCAAGATGAGTTGAATCAATTTGAGAGACTACAAGTTTGGGAACTCGTTCCACGTCCAGAAGGAAAGAATATTATTGCTCTCAAATGGCTCTGGAAGAATAAGTGTGATGCTGAAAATATTATGGTTCGAAACAAAACTCGTCTTATGGCAAAAGGATACAGGCAGGAAGAAGGAATTGATTTTGAAGAGTCATTTGCTCATGTTGCTCGCCTTGAGGCCGTTCGGATGTTTATTGCTTATGCTGCTCATAAGAATATCACCATCTTCCAAATGGACGTCAAAACGGCTTTTCTCAATGGTCCATTGAAAGAGGAGGTTTATGTCAGCCAACCTGAAGGGTTTATTGATCCAGAATTCCCAGATCACGTCTACAGGTTGAAAAAAGCTCTATACGGTCTTAAGCAAGCACCTCGTGCATGGTATGACAAATTATCTTCTTTCCTAATTGAACATGGATTCACTAAAGGTATTGTTGACCCGACTTTGTTCACACGACGTCACGGGGAAGACATATTACTTGTTCAAGTATATGTTGATGATATTATTTTTGGATCAACAAATCCAGATTTTTCAAAACATTTTGCAAATCTAATGAAAAATAATTTTGAAATGTCAATGATGGGCGAACTAAAGTTCTTTCTTAGACTTCAACTTCATCAATCTCCCTGTGGCATATTCATAAGTCAGTCACAATATGGTATTGAGTTATTAAAAAAACATGGTCTAGATGAGTATGTCTCAATGAGCACACCTATGGCAACTGAGAGACTGGATGCTGATTTACAAGGCACTCCTACTGATCAAACGATTTATCGTCGTATGATAGGAGGGCTAATGTACCTAACAGCCAGTCGGCCAGACATTGCTTATGCTACTTTTGTATGTGCTCGCTATCAAGCACGTCCTACGGTTAAACACCTCAAAGAGGTTGAAACGATCTTTTGATACCTAGACAGTCTACAACATGGACTAAGGTATCCGAATATGCCGGATTTGAACTAATTGCATATTCAGAATGGACCATGCAAGATGTAAAGATGAACTGTAAAAGCACCATCAGGAGACTGCAATTTCTAGGTGAAAAGCCGTAGAGCGGATTTCCCCAAGAAAAAAAAAAACAAGCTTGTACTGCGATGTCCTACTGCTGAGCGCTGAATAGTTTCCCTTGTCACCTAACTGTGCACAAGTCATTGATGCGTACACAAGTGAATAGACCTACCGATACAAGAACAACCGGATTCCATGTATTGGGTATTCCAAGAGTGCCATTTCTATCTCATGCAATCCGGTCTAGCATTCAAAGACAAAGCACATAGACATTCGGTATCATTTTATTAAGAAACATGTTGAGAAGGGTACTGTGGAACTTTACTTTGTCAGCACAGAATACCAACTTGCAGATCTATTTACTAAAGCTCTTCCTAAAGAACGCTTTGAGTATTTGGTTCATCGCATTGGTATAAGATGTATGACTCCAACTCAGTTGAAAAGTCTGACAAAGTTATCTTCTTGACAATATCATACATCGAAAACATGTAAATAAATTTTCCAAAAACAAAATAAAAATACAAAAAATACAAAAAAAAATTCAAAAAGATTTGTCATATTTTTTCAAAAAAAAAAACACAAAAACTTAATTTAAAGATCACATGATCATATTTATGACTCCCAATTTTTATAAAAAGCTTTCAGTTGAAATTTCAGGAACATAATCCGAGGGGGAGTTCTTGCAAAATTTCATTCTTATACATCATTTCTGAAATTAAATGAAAACAATGATCTCTCTCAAATAAATTGACTTTGAAAAATGATATATTTTCGAAGGGGAGTTTTTATTCTAGAAATTTAAATTGGACTTTGAAAAACCAAAAATCTCATTTTTCGACCAATGTTAGCAATGATTTCATTCCCAAGGGGAGTTTTAGAATAATTGATCAATTTGAAAAGTCATCATTACTCGAGGGGGAGTTTTTGAAAATTCAAATCAAAATTCGGAAAATAAATGAGATAAATCGAAAAAGAAAACTACAGAGGCTGAAACTGTTGTTACTCAAACTTTGATATTCGGTCAGTATATAAGGAGGAAATTGTTTAAATGTTACCTTGTATTTCACCGAGTCATTAACCGAGTTTGAGAGGAAAATCCAAGCAACAGTTTTTTGGTTCATTATAAACGACTACAATATTTTCTTGATCAAAATAACTGGATATTCATATGGAATCTGTTATAAGCGTGTTTTGACATATCGAATTTAACTCGATAAGTTTGTGATTTACCGAGGTTATGATTTCGAGTTTGTGATAAATGAGTAGGATCTAGGACTATAATAAGCAATGAATTATAGGAAAATGTGAAAAAATTGTTTAAACTGGTCCTACATAATAGATTCGATGCCTAAAAATGAAACTCCGAAAAAGTGTGTTTATCGCGAGGGTTTTTGTTTTGTTTTTTTTTTTTAATTGGTTTATCGAGTTTACTTTGACTGTCTTGTTTTTGAAGTTTCCATAAAACTTTAAATAGACCGGTTTGGGTTTTTTTAATCAGTCAAAGGGATTTACTTTTATTCTCTATTTGTCAGATTCAAAAAAAGTCAAAAAGTCAAACTCGGTAAAATCAATAAATCAACAGTCAAGATCAGTAAAATGAGATTTGTAGATTAGTGAATGCTTATGATGATTAATGCTTGAATGTCTGTAAAAAAAACGATCAGTCTCTCATGTGTTTTTCAAAACAACAAATGATTGTGCAAAAGGAAACAAGTTTTAATGCATTTCTTACGATGAGTTAATAAGTCTATTCATAATGTTTTATGTAGATCTAAGTCATGTCCGTTTTTTGACCATTTTCTTCAATAACATAATGAGAGTGAGTGACTTAGGGAACCATATCAGTTATTGAAATTGATGCGTATGTCTTCATTGGTTTTTTAGGATTCATGACAAAAAAATGAAAGTGAAAAGTTTTTAATAGACTTGAATCTAAAAAATCAAGTTTTCAATAATTTAAGTGGTCCTAAGTACATGTCCGATTCGATCGTTTTCTTGCAATGACCAATGAGAGTGAGAGACTTAGTAACCAATCAGTTGTGGATTGTGATTGAATATTTTCTATGTTATACGAAAAGTTTTTGTCCACCTGCATTATAAAAAAGTTCCCTCAAGAATCTTTTTTTTATGTCCAAAATGGTACTCTTTCATAAAAACAATTTTAAGAAGATGTATGATTTCTCTTTAAGTTTTCATAAAAGCGACTTGATTAAAATCAAAAGAGAAATCATTATCTTTCTTGAAAGAGTATCATGTCACAAAGAATTTCTTGTGAGGATATTCAAAAACAGACAGAGAGCTAAATCCATACGCGAAAAAACAAATCAAAAGTGTGTTCGAAAAAGAATTGCCAGAACACACAAAAATGATAAATCAAAAGAAAAATTCAAATAAAGCGTATGGCATGTGCTAGAAAAAGCAAAAACGAGCACATGAGAAACAAACTAATCAAAAATATGTTCGAAAAGAATTGCCAGATGATATGTGTGAAAACACATATCCTTTTATATCAAAAATGTCCCATAAAAGACAAAATTGTGCTTTAAATGCTTATATATTGCTTGTTTTGTCTTTGTGATTGTGTAGGTACGGATATTTTAAAAATCACAAGAAAACGGTCAAAGCCAGACAAACACGGACACGGGAAAGGAAAGAGAATACAAGAGCCGGGAGAATGCTATCAAAGGTCAACAAAAGTCAAACTTTTGTCAAACTTAGTCAAATCACTAAAATACAAAATCCTATATATCTCCCAAAACAGCCCTTAAAGTTAAACCAAATTATAAATTAAACCCTAAACCCTAACGGTCGTTATCTCTTTACATTATAAGAGTAAAACCGTTTCTACCTATTAACTAAACGAGCCCAACCCACACCTATACCCCGTCCCAACCCCTTATTATGTGGCCCAATCAACAACCCATTAACAAGTCACCCCCCATCCCCTTGTCAGTTAAAAATAAGCATGAAAAACAGTAGTACTGTCACATCTATCGTCCCTGTTTAACTCAAGTCAAAACAAAGGCAAATCATAATTGACCAACTTGCAGTTCAATTCATTAGAGAATAATGTAGGCAGAGTTTGACGTCACAAGAAGCTCCTATTGGCCAAAACCCACATAGAAGTACACGCAGCTATTGGAAAGAAACACACCAATCATTGGGTCTTTGCTCTAATACACTCACAAAAGGAGCACAGGGTCTGACACATGGATTGCCACGCTGGCAATCCGTGTGCTCATCAATATGATCCAACGACAATGATTAAGCATCCAATGATAGAGAATGAATCAAGGGCCAAGATGGATAGATAGAGGAGCGGGACAAGAGGCCTAGAAGCTTCTCACCACAGCTATAAATAGAGCTAGTCCCTCACATACAGAGGATCGTCTTTTTTTTCTGCATTTAAAAAATAAGTTTTTAAATAGCTTATGTAACTTTTTAGTTTAAATGTAATTTTTCTTTTCAGCTATTTGTAATCTATCTTTCTATGCTTTGTACTCAGTTTTCAATTAATAAAATTCTCATTTTAGTTTTCATAAATTGTCTTTACTTTTAAACTTTTAAAATCTCTTAAATATTGGTTACTGTTTCATAAGCTTGTGTTAAGCTCTTATTAAGCTCTTCTAGTCTATAAGCTGGAATTAAGCTCATCAATTCAACTTAAAACTACTTAAACCAAATAATTAGTTGAACAAATGAAAATCATGGTGAAAATTGGTTATAAGCTTATGGATGATAAGGTAACAATGGAAGACCTCATTGGACTTTACTAGCTTATCCAAAAGGATAAGCTAGAGCTGTAGAGAAGCTCCTTGAGCCTTAATCTGCCTTGTTAAGCTAGGCATTTTGTAAGTTCACTTTCTATTCCAAGTAATTTAGCTTAAATCGTATTTTCTTATTTTAGCTTAATTAGATCTGCTTATTTGTGCTTAATTCTGTCTCTTCTAGCTTGTTAAACTAGTTTAATCATCTGTTTTAGCTTAAATTAGTGTAGATCCTAGTTTTCCTCATAATCTGTCATAAATCAATAAAAACCAAATAAATAATTAGCATAAGTAGTAGCTTAGTATTTCTGGCTTATTTACTTAGTGATAACTGCTTATTAGGCTTATTAAAAGTTGTTCACTATCTGGTATTAAGGTTTTAATAATTAGATTTCAAATTAGCAAGTTTAAATGAGGTTTATGGATTTTAAGGGGGTGTTTGGCTCAGCAGTATTAACCTCAAGTTAATACTGCCTGAGACTTTTTGATCTTTGGTTATTGTTTTAGCTAGTCAAATTGAGTTAAGAGTGTGCAGGGAAGGGGGGGGGGGGGGGGGGGGGGGGGGTATGGGGGGGGGGGGGGGGTGGGGGAGGGGGGGGGGGGGGAAAGGGGGGGATGGGGGGGGGGGGGGGGGGGGGGGGGGGAGGGGAGGAAAAGGGAAGGGGGGTGGGGGGGATTAGTGAGTTATTAGGTCTAGTAAAGTTTTCAGAAAGTTTTCAAGTTTAGGCTTTTAACTGTGAGTTTGTGTTAACCTTAGCTCAGTTATGTTAGGATTTTTAGCTCAAAGTCAATTTAGCTGCTGATTTTACCTTCCTTGCTTTTAGTTATGTTAATTGATTTAAGTAGCATAGAATCATGTCTCTTAGCCTGCACTAAAAGGTTTTGAATTAGGGTGTCAAGTGCATCAGCAGAAAACAGCAAAAACAACCAATTTCAATTTAAAATTTAAGTAGGTTAAAATAGTTTTTTAGCATTTCAAATTTTGTGCACAAGTAGTTTATAGGTTAATTTATATATCTTAGGACTTAAATTTTCTTAAAAAGTTTATTTGCTTATCTGTGTTAGGAATGCAAAACTGTATTTTTTTCATAAAAACTCTTAAAAACCAAAAATATAGTAGTCTGTCTGCATTAGTCTTTTTAATTAACTTTTTCTTAGCCTTATTGAATTTTAAATTACTTTTAAAAAGCAGTTTTAAATAGTCTTTAGTATAAGCTTTAAGGATTTCTAAGTCATTTCATCATAAGGTTCCATTTGCTTATTTGATTTTAAGCTCAAAGTCTGTCTAGGGTCTGTTTGGTTTCAAAGTTTGCTTTAGAGCTTATTGTGAATTTTCAGCTTATGGCTTGTCTCTTGAGCTTATTTCTGTCCACATTCACTTATTAGGTTAGTCTTAGGATAGATATTGCTTATTTAGCTCTACTTTTAGCTTATTACAGCTTTTTGAGTACTTAAGTTTTCTAAAAAACCAAAAATAAAGTTAAGTAGTTCTGTCATGTTTTTAGCTGTTTTACAGCTTATTTAGGGCTTTTCAAAAATAGTTTCTTTTATTAAAAGTGCTTATTTTCATAGTTTCTACAACTTTGTTTTTATAAGTTTTCAAAAAAAAAGGGGAAGGTGGAAATCGGGGGTGAGCAAGGCTCGAACCCCCGACCTCAACATCCTCACCCTTTATAAACGCCTCACACCAACACTCACTACCAACATGCCCTGGGGTCTTTTTCATTCTAGGTTTACAAAATTTATTACTAGTATACATTTTACCATTTTAGCTTTATAAGTTGTTTAAGCTTATTACACAGCTTATTCGATAAGCTGTGTAACCAAACTTATTTTTCCTAGGTTCCTTTTAGTTCAACCTATTTTCCGTAATTTTTTTAGAATTTTTATAATTAGCTTAGTATTTTTAGTCATTTATTTTTATTAAAAACTTTAAAAATTCATAAAAAATAGAAAAATAATCAAAAAAATACAATTATTTTCTAGAAAATTTTCTTTATTCATATAGTTTCTAGGAAAATTATTTTTACTTCCGTAGGGTTTAATTTGCAAATTTTTAAATTTTTAAAGAACGGGATTCGTTTCCTTTCTTGTTTTTTCGTGTTTTGAAGCTCATTTCAATTTCGTTTTTGTTCTAGTTTTCTTTAAACTTACTTTTTAGTCAATTAGAGTCTATTAAAAGAGAAAAATTCATTTTAGGTTTAATTTTAGAAATTTAGGGTTTTTAATTACCATTTAGGGTTCCTGTTTTGCGTTTTTAGTTAAAGTTTAATTTCCCATTATTTGTTTTCGTGCTTAATTGTTATCATTGGCTTATTTTAATTATTTTTAATTCATAGAAATAGATAATCAAATCTATCTTTGTTACCAATTCAAATCATTGTCCGAACAACAAATGTGGTCTCCATTTCATAAATCGTTGAGAAATAACGACCCGGGAATCATACTTCCTGGTTAATATACGTATAATATATATATTTGTTAAGATTTTCCTTTCTACCTTTGTCCTCAAGGGTAGTTTAGTAATTTTCTTTCATTTTATATCTTATTATTATGTGTATAGATTTACTAGCAATCAATTTTTGGCGCCGTTGCCGGGGATTTGTGATTAAGATTCCTTCGTTTGCGTTTGTTGATCGTGATTTGAAAACCCTTTCGTTTTCGAATGTTTTGTTTTTGTTAAAAAATCAAAAATATAAAAAATTATAAAATATAAAAAGTAAAAAAAAAAATCTTTTCTTTTATTAGTATAATTATTATAAAAAAAAATCAAAAAATATAAAAATTGTTCATAAAAAATAAAATAAAAAAAGTTGGTAAAAGAACACCAACAAATAATACCTTCAATTGAGGTATTATCCATCAGTAAGTTCCCCACTCGAAT
>BQNB010000571.1:105814-119066 GCA_026074375.1 Tanacetum coccineum | reverse complement strand
ATTCCGATAAATGTCGACAACTTAATCATTTCATCTGAAATGTTTAAGTATTTTTAATTCGCCAAATGCAAATTACAATGCCACTCATTGTTCATGTCTAAGTCGTTTTACAAAAACCTTTGTCACACCTCTATTATTATATAAATGGTTAATATCTTCCGTCCACATTTCCGCTACCACCTTTAAGACAACCTCGTACCTCGTCGTGTAATTGTTCTATGAACATTCGCAATACTCGAGAAGAGCTACATAACTTCGCGGATGAAGTTCATCATATGCTAACCGTCATTCGTCATGACATTGTCAAGCTCATCGCTTCCGTCGTTATTTCTCTTCACCTATTCTTTTTATTCCACAATTTATGTCCGAATGAACACGAATTAGAAAGGAACCAAAAACACACATCTTCACACATGTCCTTTAACCAAACACTCTCACGAACTCACATAGGTGATTCTTATTCACTAGAAGCCACAAGATACACTTCTACCATACACTCAAACCTCATAACTATTATTCACTCCTGTTAGTGATCACTAGTTCTAGTACATCCCTAAATCACCAAAGTGAAATGAAAAACCGGGTCATCCTTACTACTATCAACCTCGAGTCATCCACCTAGTCATCTTTACAAGAAGATTCACCATGTAACCATTCCTCACAATTGAATTTCGTAATGAAATGCATCTCATCCTCATATCCCGACACTCATAAGCATGTGTGCCTATGTTGTCAAAAGTCAAGTGAATTTCGTAATGAAATGCGCCTCATACAATCATTTCCACTGTTTAACAAGTGAAGAACACAAAGAAGATATTCAATCTTTAAAGTGTTTTTGAGTCATCACATTATCGTGTCTTTTGTTTGTTCATTTCCGCTTTTGAGCAAGTGAAGAACATAAAGAAAATATTCAATCTTTAAAGTGTTGTTGAGTCATCACAATATCGTGTCTTTTATTTGTTAATTTCCACTTTTGAGCAAGTGAAGAACACAAAGAAGATATTCAACCTTCAAGTGTTGTTGAGTCATCACAATGTTGTGTCTTTTACTTTTCTTCCACCATTTTCACATTTTCACCTTACCATCAAACCAAAACGAGCACTTCATCTTCATCCATTGACTACACACTCTACTATAAATACAACCTCATTCTCACCATCATCATCACAATGATAATCTCTAATGACATCTCCTGACAAACCCACACCCAAACCTTCAACGGTAGCCAAAATAAGTGTAAAACCCATTTGGAGAAAGAAATTAAACATTTGCAACTCTTTAAGTGAGATCAATGTTAACTCAACTTCACCAATGCCTAAACCACACTCTCCTCTCCATGATTCATCTCAAGAGATCATTCCTACTACCCAAGCAAACTATAACTCAATCCCATTTGGTGACTTTTGTGTCACACATGATGACAATACTCCCATGTAACTGCAAGATGTCTCTTAATCTCCACTCACACAACCTCCATTCCATCATCCACCTTTGTCAAACGATGTATTCATCTAAACCACATTTGTCAACCTTTAGCCATCACCTTCCTTTTCCATTCACGCTCATCCTTCCTCGCTTTTCCACGTTTTGAATAACGTATCATTTTCATCTTCGTTTTTTTTATTTTGGCATATCTCGCCAAGATATTTGGTAACATTCGTCTAGGTTTAAGTATTACATTTATAATATGATTACTCAACAAATCAACTTTATCGTCAACATTTAGTTCGACCTAAAGTCTTACGATACTGTTATCCCTTAAACACCCCAATCATGAAAATGACTACATATTGGGCTATAACGAAGATCCTTGATAGGAATCTTCAATTACAAAACCCTTGACAAAAAGTTATCCGAATTCAAATTCCATTAGCGTGTCCAATCATAAATGGAATTTTGTTTCTCGTTATTTAAAGTCGTACAATATCAAAGGGTGTTGGTCGATTCTTAGAACCAAACCAAACCTTCATAACGGCTCACATGATTGACAAGGGTTGTGACTCTTAAGCCTATGTCGTTCGAATTTATTTATGTCTAAATATTTTCTTTTTGTGTTCATACTTTAGAGGCATTATATTATCTATCATTCATCAATCATTAATTATATGTGCATTCTATCTAGTACCTTTATTTTTTGTTTGGCCTCATCCGGTTACTCATATTTCTTGTTGCCCTCATATACATACAAGGCGGGAGCCATTTAGCAAATGTCCAAGATGATGTTTGCAACCGGTTGTTAAGAATTCTACACATTTGTCTTGATATGTGTATTTCTTTCCTATTTTTTGCTTTTTATTGACGAAACTAACAATGAGGTAGGTTAAAAGTTTATGCAAACTAATTTGATCCATGGGAACTCCGCTTGAGTCAATGTTCAAGGGATGGTCATTGTTTGTAAAAGGGATTGATAGAATCAAGTCTTCACTTAGGATGATGCAGTATCGTTAGGAGTTTCACCGAATTGATCGCTACATTTTACAATTGAGTGAATAGATTAATATTTTGGTATCATACAAAAAGGGGGCAGATTGTGGTAGAAATATTACGGATATTTAATTTATACATTCTCTTCATGTTTTGGTAGATGACAAACATGCAATTATAATAAACATAACGTAAAAGTAATTAATTTATAGTAATCACAAATCCATCAATTCATACGTCATACATCGTTCGACGTCTCAAGTTTTCTTCGAACACACAAAATTTATGTTCGCACCCTAAGTTAAATCACTAAAGGTGATCGTGAACATAAATAGTCAAATGCTTTTTATTTGTTGAGAATGATTAAAGAGAAAATTTTATTATTCTCTTCCAACCTTAAATTTTTCTACTAAATGGACAAACATTTGTTTAAAACATAATACATCACATAATCTTTGTTATTTATAAGAAATGTTTTATTCAGTGAAAGAACATAATTTTGAATGTCAAAATTTTGTACCAAAACCGGCTAAGAAAATTCCAGAAAAAACTTCTCCACTTTAAGTACAAAAAAAGTGGTGAGGCTCTGAAAATATGACGGTGGCCCCATCTTAATTAATTAAACGTGGACCACCGCCATAATTAAGGGGAGCCACCTTTGTATAATTAAGGGTAGGACCGCCCAAAATAAAAAAAATTAATATGTCTTTGTTTTCCGTAGAAATAGTGGACAGTTTTCACAAATTTTCTACCTATTTTGCACGACAGTTTTCTCTAATGTCAAAACTCATCCTTTCAAAACTCTTCCCTTTGATCACTTAACTTATTATAAGGTTTTGTTTTATAAGATGTGATCAATCATTATACTATTTCAATGCAGAGAGTGACTATCGTTATCGTATAGGATACGATGTTTAGGGAGTTTAGTTAAGAGCATTTGTGATATGTTACATTCACAATGTATAGATCGAGTCAATGTATTCCAAACTTGTAAGTATAGTTAGATCATGGTGATATTTGTAAATAGTATAAGATTGGTGTGATATTAAGAGTGGTGTGGTGAAGAAGTCATGAAGTGGTGAAGAAGTTATGAAGTAGTGAAGAAGTCGTGAAGTAGTGAAGAAGTCGTAAAGTTGTGAAGAAGTCGTGAAGTTGTGAAGAAGTTGTGAAGTTGTGATGAAGTCGTGTAGTGTTGTGAAGTCCTGTTGTGATAGATTGGTTCTAGCTAAGATTAGAACTCGACAACTAGCTTAGTGTCGGAAATTGATATAAGCAACGTTGTGAATGGTTTTCTTCGCCTAAAGGGAGCTTGTTGACTAGTGAAGTAACTCTCGAGTTGGGTACTCGGGGAGTTGAGTAGGGCAAAGAGGTGCTTCGTGACCGAACCACTATAAATTATCATGTCTGGTTTGCACATTCTTTTACCTTTCGCTTTGCATGTTTATTTATCTTATTGCTTTACATTTATACTTGCATTAGATCTATATGTGTGTTGATTGTTGCTTATAATGTTTGGATGATGATTGTTATGGATAGAAGTTGATATTGTGATTGTGTGTATATTGCTATGATATAATAAATATAGATGTATTATTCACACTTCTCATATTGAGTTTAACTTGATTGATAATTTGATACAAAATGATTTAAGATTTTAAAAGGAAACATATTCACCCCCCCCTCTACGATTTCCACAACTACGATTCTTTAGTTAAAGTCTCATTAGAGAATGCTTCATTATAATGTAAAGCAAATAGAAAAGCTATAGCGCCGAAAAGTTCCGTATGACCAAAAAACCGAATGTTCGTTTCTCAACATTTTTGCATTGATGAGCTAGTGCTTAACGAGTTGTTGAAGCTAAGTGCTTAAAGAGTTGTTTGAAGGATCACTCATGGCTTTGGCACATGAGCTACATGCACTTAAACTTTGGTGACTTAAAATTATTATACTCAAAGGGAATGGTGAAAGGGTTAGGTCAAATTGATCATCCCAATCAAGTGTGTGAAAAGGCTGCCTTTGTTCAAATAAGCAAAAATAAGCTTATAATCTGTTACTAAACAACTTATATATAAGTTTTTCTTATTCTTTGGTTTCTAGTTTTTGCTATTTTAAAGGATTATATGTAGAGGGACTAAAGATGGACATCTTGATTCTTATTTGCACCAGATATAAAGATAAAGATTGATGTGTCCAAGTATTGATTCATAGAGGGGCATTTATAGAAGTTTACTTAATTCCCAAAGGCCTGAAGTATAATTATTTCTCACTATATATAGTTATCAACCCTTCTAGGGTTTCATAACTCTAATCGATCTCTCTTATCTCTCCTAATATTCATTATCATCATTACTGTGTAATCGTTTGGTTAAGATCATCTTGATCTTCTATATCTTCACTTGTAATTGTTTGATTATTATCTAGTTGATAATATTCTAATCTTGATTTAGTTTTGTACTTGGTTATGTTAGTAATTTGTGCCAATGATTTCATTCTTGTATCGGGTATTTAGATATTGTTTTGATACCATCGCACATAGTTTCACTGCACTAGGCTGTCTATTCGATCGATTTTAATTTGGGGGTTTCTCTTTATTAGTGTTATAATCTTTGATTAGGATACTATTGGTGTTTTTGGATCGAAGGTTTCTTGGTTTCTGGTGGTATATTGATTAGATCTGCAAATTAGGTTTGGATCTGAAAACCCTAATTTTTGGGAATTCATTATTGGTTGATAATTAAGCTCAGTTTATCCTTTGACTAGGTGAATCAAAGGAAGATTGTGGTATTCTTAATCTCAGTTGATCTTTGACTAAGTAAATAAAAAATAATTAAGGGTTCTTCCGCTGAAGTATAGCTCTGTAACACCTCTTTTTATATTTCCTGCATATATTTCATTAATTGCTTGTATATGCTTGTTCATCCCTTGATCTACCACCTTGAGTGGTGTGAAAGCCTAGGAACTATTCTTTATTTTCTATTTTTGTCATTCATTATCTGTCTATTATTTGATATATAATCATAGCTGGTGATGATGATGTTAGTGATAGTAGTAAGAAAGTTATTATTAGTTCTTAATCTGTCTTTTAGGGATTCTCTAATCTGCATCATAACTGGTAGTGAAAATTATAACTGCACCTAACTGGTCATTAGCAAATAATATACAAGCTCTGAGCAATTAGTCGTTCGCTAAAATCGCACATTTGTGTTTAGAAACATCATAATCAACTTGCTTTCATTATGGTTGTCTGATCAAAACAAGAATGATCTCAAAAAATCCTACTCTTCTATCAATGGGCAATTAACAAAATCCTACTCTTTCATGCAAGTTTCAACAACGAAAAAAAAACGTGAAAAATAGAGAAAAAACATGAAAAACCAAAAAAAAATGAAAAAACAATTTTTTGTCGAAAGTATGTCAAAGTGGATATCTATAGAAAGATAATTAATGCTCGTCGTGATGGTATCTTTTTTTTCGCTTAACGATTAACGGTTTAACAGATTTTTATGTTTTAAAAAATAGGTGAAATAATAAAATCTTTTTAATCTCAGTCATTGATTTCTTTTTAGATGAATGGTGGGAATGAGGCACTTGGTATCCAACCTTTTTTTGGTATTCAATATAACTCTCCTCTATAATAACATAAATTCTTTGTGGAAACAGTTTGATGCTATGATTAGTTTACCTCCTTGTACTTGTGAGGCTACTAAACATTTTGAAAAACATAATCAACTTATAAAGTTGATGCAGTTTATTATGGGCTTAGATGATAGTTATTTGGCAATTAGGAGCAATATTATTACAAGATATCCACTACCTCTAGTAAAAGATGCTTTTGCTACTGTTAGTGGTGAAGAATCTCATAGGAATTCCAGCTCCTCCACCTGGATTTCCATTAAGGGTACGAACTGTTGGAAGTTTTGCGGAATATGAGAGCAAAAGGAAAAATCGTTGGAAGCAACAAGTGATCAAACCATTTGATCATTTAGTTTTATGTGTTTTTCATCCGGTAGTTGAGAAAAAAAATGGTTCTATGATAGTCTTTGTGATATAACAATAATCACTACTATGTTTGTAAATATATTAGTCAACAAAACCAAATTGTAGGCTTATCTTTTTAATTTAATGTCATTCACAATCATATGTGTCTCTTGTGTTGTAATAATGCAAGGTATAATATGAGTTGAGTTAAAGGGATAATGTTTATTCACATTGTGAATAAACATTTCATTTATCACTAGAGATAAATCATTTAAATTATTAACTTTTTGACATCAATCATGTCAACTTTTTTATTACTGTAGGAAAGGATATGTTGATGTTGTCACTGTAGGAAATGATAAGTTTCTTCCATTATTATAGGAAAGGATAAGCTGATTTACTACATAAATGTGCTTATCCTTTTAGGTTCATTCATCTTATTTTTGTAACTATTCATTATTTTCTCTAAGTAGAATAACAAAGGCAGATGGGAAGGATTTTTTGAAAGTTGTCCTAACCGATGAAAATTTTAAGTATATTCTTGCTAATTGTTGGGTTTATTGATTTGATGATTACAAAACTACATGTGCTTAAATAAAGAAGAATGAAAAATAAGGACCTAAGTTGTCAAGATGTGAAATCTACAAATGATGAAAGATTTTGTCAAAGATCTTCAAGATAAAGATTAGGAAAGATTTAAATAGATTTAAATAGTTTCCTTATCTAATTGGTCAAAGATCATAGACATAGGTTTAGAATATAGAGAAAACACATCACATGATAGTCGACTAGTATAGTCTGTGTGTACCAAAGGTGTGGCGTGTGTTTGTATTGTAGAATAGAAAATATAGACGTCTATAGTGTTTAGCCTCAAGGATTCTTAATCCATGTTACTAGTTAAGAGTAACCGATCTATTCTGATCAAATAGTATTTGGGGCTGTTTTGAATAAAAGAAAATCCTTGTGATAACATTGATTCATTCCTTATTAATTGTGATGTGCAAATATTCAATCTGTGTTATCATTATCCTAGATAAGAACTAATCATTCTCGAGTCTTAAACGATCTAAGGAGTTCTATTAAACTCCACACTAAATAAGAGAAAGATTGGGTCGGTGACGATGCAATGATTGATATCATATACAATGACTTGTTAGAAAAAGTCAACATGAAACTAGAGATTGCAAAAGGTTACTTTACATTACATTTGTACTTATTGTTAGTGTGTAAGTACTTGTTGTGCAACAACTTATTAGTGTATTGATATCTCATATTGATAATCTTTTTAGTTCTGTTTAGTCTAGAATCCATTTGTTTAGTGTATAAATCTAATTGTTAAGTAGTTGTTTAATGTAGAGGTTATTAGAATATCATCAGATGATGATGATCTCTCTACTAATAAATAAATTACTTTAATGGGTGATGTACCATTCTCAACCACTGATGATAATGATGATGACGATACTCATGATGAGAGTTATGAAGCACAGCATGTCAAGAAACAACAATCTGCTTCAACTTCAAGAGGCTATTGGAAAATCATCATGAATGGATGTGTGATTTTTCTTAGAGCCCGTGATGCACCATCAACATCATTTAGGAAACCAATAAAAATGCAGGTTAAAGTTACTAATTGTGTTCTTGCTTTAAGAGCTGTTAATGCTCCATATATTAATGTGGGATCTTCAAGCAAACACAGGAGGTCAAGGTAAACTTGTTTATTTTATTATCATATATTTAGTTTGTTTCAATGCAAGTAGTTAATGTAGACATTCTGTCCTTTTTAATGTTTTTGCAGGAAATGAATACTAGTGAAGTTGAAATGAAGTTAGATATGTAGTCAATTGAAGTCAAAGATGCGAGGATGTAAGATAATGGATCTAAAAACAATGTAATTTCTTTATTAGGATGCAAGGATACTTTCTATGTATCATTTGACTTGTTTTAAGGTTGTCTCAAAAATAAAATACACTTGTATCACTTGTGATATAACAATGTATCTACTTTGATAAATAAGTCTTTAGTAAAATGAACTGTTTATCACTTGTGAGATAACAATTTAAGAGAATACAAATTTTAAGAGAATATCACTTGTGATATAGCATTTAAAGTATCAACTTTTTTGACATCTTTCTTGTCAATTCTATTTCAGAAACATCACAAAAGAAAAACCAGTAACTAGTCGAACTTACTTTTCATAATCTAAGCATCAAAACATCAAAATCAAGTTTCATAACATGAATTGTCTATGACTTGTGATTAATCAGAATTGCTTGTTCTATGTGTTTCTAAGTTAAGCAGAACAAATTTAAGTTGAAATTGTTTTAATTAACATCATCACATGACACATAAATAGTGCATACATTTTCTTTTCTTCTGCTATCTTTTTTGATAGCATCTTCAACCATCTTCTTAACCTTTTCTTCTTCTTTGTTGTCATCACCAAACTTCTTTACATATTCCGACATCAACCCTCTTTTGGTATTCATTTCATGCATTAGAATTTTTGTTGTGTATCTCATCCGCATGCTTCTTATTTGGGTAAGATAGTCTCTGTTGCTTTCTAGAACAATGTCAGTTTTCCAATTTGTTGGAGTCTCTCCTTGATACAATTCCTTGTGCATCATTGTGTATAGGCCGCTGTCTATTTTGTTTTTCTCAATTTTCAACTTCAATTTCAAGATTTGGCAGGTTTGTCTTTTGTAAGTTTCTCAACACATGGATGTTCATGTTTTTTGCAAGTATCCGAGGAACAAAGCTTTTGGAAAAAAATAAAAAATAAAAACATTAATACAATATATTATCTCTTGTGATATTAGTCTATATATTAAATAACAATATTCAATATGTATTTAGAAATTACTTACCACTGAATCATAGACATCTTTATACTTATTGTAATCGTTATCTTTTTTATTGTCCAATATTACCGCATTAGCTTTCAAAAGGTTAAAAACTATGACATAATATTAACCTTCGGCAACTATTTGGAAAAATGCATAGTTTACGTCTCTCATCTTCTTCTTTGATTTTGAAGTATTCATTTGATTTTTCATCATGTTTTCAAAAGACTCATATTCCTTTGCTTCATCCCTGTCTTCATTTAACAACTGTGGTATTTGTTTATCACAATAGATAAAAGGAGAAAAAAGAATTATTTTTTTTTGTTATTTAAGGCAGAAAACGTTGATTTATTCTGTCAATCATATTTCAAAATTGAAACAAACTTACCACTACATCATCGGTAGGAAAGTAATGCCTCCTCATATGGTTCTAGCAGAAAGGATTTCTACTTCATATAATTTATCTTGTGTTTTGACCATCTTATTCATGAATGGTGTTTTCAAATATAGTGATGGTTTTGTTATCCTTTTTGCTCTTGTTTTTTCTGCACTTTTTTGCCCTTTTCCAAACATATTTTGTTGTACTGTTGGGCTTTCTAATGTTTTTGAAACTGTTGCAGCATCTGAGTCTCCATTCCCTATAATATTTTCAAGTTACATAATAGATAATTGCATAAAAATAAACATGTTTTATCTTATTTTTTTTACCTTTTTCAGCAGTCGCTTCAGCTTCATTATTTTTTGATGTTGCTTCCTTCTTCTTTGTAGGTGATTTTTCTTTGCAGTTTTTTCCCTTTCAACAGCTTTTGCAGCTGCAAGCTTTTCAGCTTCTTCCTTTTTCTCTAGTTTAGCTTTATCTATTTCATATTTTTTCTGTTCAGCCGCTTCCTTGTCAGCTTTTTATTTTTTTGCTTTTAAAGCAGCTTGTAGTTCAAAAGCTTCTGTAGCTGCAAGCTTTTTAGCAGCTTCTTTTTAGCTTTTTCTTTTTTTCTTTTTCAGTAGCTTGTCTTTCAGCTGCTAGCTTTTTAGCTTGTTCCTTGTTCTTTGCAGCATCTAGCTTTTCAGCTTTTTCGTTGTCTTCCTTTCCTTCTGCGGCTTTCTTTTCGATCTTAATAGCAGAAACCATGTTTGTATCAGCATCAACATCTCCACCATACCCATGACCAGCACCATTCCCATTCCAATGACAAGCACCATCAACATCTCCACCATTCCTATGACCAACACCATCTTCATCATCATTATCATTCCCATGACCTTTTCATCTTCATAGAATAACTCATCTATCTCCATATTTTCTTTTATGAGATCCTCAAGCTCTCTTTTCTCTTTCGATACACTTTCAAACTTTACTTCTATTGTGTGACATTTTGTAATTTCAAGGTCAATATTTAAATTTATACTCTATTTTTATTTTTACCTTTGAGTAAAAATTCTCGTTTCGATATTTAACCGATTAGTAATTCTTCGTTTCTATTTTAACTTGAACCGTGTTTAGAATTAATTTGTCTAGTGCCCTACGTAATTTATTTTTTTAGAAAAGTATCCCGAATGATGTAGAACTATTTTTATTCTAATCGTTTTTGCTTTGTGGTTCCGCCTTAACTCTTGGAATATTTTTTCATTAATACCCGTTAGCCGCAAAACTACCCACCTATCTTAAAATTTATACAAAATCCCTCCTAAAACACCTAAGTGGGGCAGCTCAAGAGGAGCCACATGGTTAAACCATGTGGCAACCTCTCCTTTCACTTCTTGCATGTGTTGCATGCATCAACCCATCAAAACTACCAATAACTAGATCATTTCTCATACTCCATTGATAAAAACTTTTCTCCTCACCCTTGTTTTCTAATCTTTTTCGTCCCAAATAAGTCACCCAAACACCATCATCTTACAAATTTCACTAGCTAAACTACACAATAGTTTAAAGTACTAATGTTGTTTTAGATACCCCTATATTCAAACACCTTTAAAAACATCTTTCTCTTAAGTACTGGGGCTGAATTGTGCAGTTTCTTTGAAGAGTTTCTGTATGGAGTAATGTAGTTGTTGTAAAAGGATTTTGTGGTTTGGGAATTGGGTTTTTATTAGTTAGTTTTGGTTGTTCTTGAAAGAAACTTTGCAAGACTAATTATAGGGTTTAAAAGTGGTTATTAGTTTGGGTAAAAATGAATATTTAAGGGCTGAGATTTTGATTGTGTTGAGTTATCTTTTGTGTTGTTGGGTTCGAAATTAGGAGGAGGAAGGAAGGAGTAAATTTGCGTTCTTCACTAGTTGTATTTATTTATTTTGTAAGCCTCTATTTTGTTTCTCCATTTTTCCTTCCTTGTAAATGTTGTTCATGATTTATATTTTCTGGAAATTTCTGTATTTTGATGATTATAGATGTGTGGAATGATTAGTGTGGCATTGCATGATGTTTTGATGGTGTAAAAATAGTGTTTGGATTGGTTTATAGGACTGTTTTTAGACCAGTAGCAAAATGGGTTAATTATGAATTATTTTTGGTCATACATCACCCGGGAAAATTGATAGAAATATAGTTAGATGTTTAAGGTATATGTGGCGAGTTGGATGGGTCTGTAACTCCTCAAGATGAGCGAGTTATCGTCGTTTTAGTAAAACTAGTCGGATTTTGCATACTGTTGGGATAAGGGGCATAATTCCATAATTTTTTATTAACTTTTTAAAAAGAAAATATGCTACCTATAGAGGACACTTAGGGCTATCACCTCCTGCTGACCTTTCATTAATAGCTTATATAGATTTTAAATTACGGTCGTTTTCGTGAAGAGGTAAAATCCAGAAAATAATATGTTTTGACACTAAAGGGTAAAATGGTAATTTCACCTAGGTTCTGGAACTTTTTTGGATAGTGGGGCCCACAATCCTGGAAAGCTAACTCAAATATCTTTCTGTGGGAGAAAACCTCGTATTTTTATCAATTACGGAATAGGAATTAGAGACTTGTAATGTTGGGGTAAATTCAAAATTTGAGATTTACGTATTGTTTCAAACTTGTAAAGGGAAGTAAAAACGTTAATATGCTAGGATGATAAAAAGTGAAAATGAATACATGTCTTAATACATATTAGATCAGGTTGGTTGACATAATTTGTGTAAACTTTACTTTGAAAAACCTTAGTGTAATGCCATGCTCATTTTGGAAACACGTCTTATAAACATTCGTTTATTTCTATGTATTGGATACTAATTTATTAGTCTAAGTTACGCTGTATCTTTAGGTGGTACTTAGATGTTTTTGCTCGTCTGACGATCTTATTATTTTCTGATCTTATTTGCTTAAGGTGAGTTTGTAGCGTCGCCTTTACATACTTAATTGTTTTATAAGTCCCGCGAGGGAGATACATGCTAGTTTTTGAAAATTCAACACAAGTGATTTACTTGGTATGCTGGACCCGAATGCGTGAATTATTTACATTGAGTACCTTTTTTCCAAAAATTCCCTAATTTCATAAACCGTTAATTACCTTTCATGGTAAACGCTAGTACAAGTGAATAGATCTATTGGGTTTTGACCAACCCCGTCCGGGTATGTAACATCAGATTACCCTGTCAACGGATGCATTGTATTGAGAATCAAGGTATATGGCAATAAAATACCTTCTCATAGACAAATTTTATATTATCTCTGTTAAGGTTCGGTGTCATGAGCTCGATGCAATAAAAATTTATTCATGACTTATATGTGTTACAATGTCGCTCGATGAACTATAGTTATGTTCTACATTGATTACTTATAAACTCTACGGATTTACTCAACATTATTGTTGACTTTTTAGCATGTTTTATCTCAGGTGCATAAGATTCATTCTTGCTTGCTAGTCTACTTGGGGTCGCATGAGGTCTTTTTGAAGATTTGCATTATAATCCATTTGAAGAAACTTTTATAAAAACTTCTTATGAATTGTTCGATGTTAGGACCTTGTTGTTGAACTAAGTTATTCCTTATGTTTTGTAAAATCTGATTTTGACATCTACCA
>BQNB010000571.1:0-98000 GCA_026074375.1 Tanacetum coccineum | reverse complement strand
CGTAAGAAATCGGACGAAAACGTAAGAAATCGGACGAAAACATAAGAAATTAGACGAAAACATAAAAAAAGACGAAAACGTAATAAATCGGACGAAAACGTAAAAAACGAACGAAAACGTTAGAAATATGACAAAAACGTAAAAAAAAGAACGAAATCGTAAGAAATCGGGCGAAAACTTAAGAAAATGACGAAAACGTAAAAAAACAAACGAAAACGTAAGAAATCTAACGAAAACGTAAAAAAACATACGAAAACGTAAAAAAACAGACGAAAACGTAAGAAATCGGACGAAAACGTAAAAAAAACATACGAAAATGTAAGTAATCGGACGAAAACGTAAAAAAAGGGTGAAAACGTAAGAAATGTGACGAAAACGTAAAAGAACGGACGAAACCGTAAGAAATCAGACGAAACGTAAAAAACAGACGAAAACGTAAAAATCATAAGAAATCGGACAAAAACATAAAAAAACAGACGAAAACGTAAGAAATCTAACGAAAACGTAAAAAAACGGACGCAAACGTAAGAAATTTGACAAAAACGTAAAAAGCAGACGAAAACGTTCGAAAAACGTATACAAAAAAAGTTATAATTAGCGTATATCACTTTTTAAGAAGTTATAACTAATTAGGTTAAAGTTTAACTAGGTCGACCCATTCGACCCATTCCTATGACCCATTGGACCCATTCATTTAATTTAAAAGTATGTTTAAAAGCCCATTGGACCCAAACTTCATTTAACTTAAAGACCCAAATGACCTAAATATTTAAAAAATGACCCAATTAAACCCATTCTTTTATATTTGGGTCAAGATTGCCACCTCTAGTAAACGTTCACATGATTATTTATCAAGTAATTACCCTGATGTTTTTTTTGTTGGTCATAATGAGATTTTTGTTGATGCATAAACAAAACTAGATATAACATGCAATTGTGAACACATGATTATATAGCAAAAAATAAGCCCCGCGGCAACGCGCGGGTTATGATGCTTGTTTATGTTTATTTCATATTGCATTTGGTTAAAGTGTCATAAAACATGTGTCTTTCTTGTTTTGTTTGCATTAAAATGGTTGCTTTATTTATGAATTAGGTGCCTAAGATTGTTGGGCAAAAGGGTTTGCTTGTTTTTAGTTTTTTTTGGGTGGGTTGAATTATCTTTTATTTATAGTACTGCTAGTATTTAGTATTTAGTTTTTTCATCTGGGTGTAGTTGCATTTGCTTAAAGGATGTGTCTTTTTAGTTTATTGAAATTGTGTGTTTGATTATCTGTGAAAGAACTAAACTGTTTTGGAAAGAAAAAAAAGATGAAGTTGCGAGCAATAATTAGTTTCGATAACCATTTCGAACAACCCCTTGATTTTTTTAGTGTTTCAGTAGTGAACATTATTGGGACCGGTTCTTGATGATCTCGTTTAGGAATTATTCAGAAATGATTAAGCATTTAGGGTTGAGGTGTATGATGTTTCCTTTTCTAGGTCGTTGTGTTGCTTGAAGACGATATGGTTTTAGTGATCATGTGTTTGGTTAAGTGCTTGTTCTAAAGATTAGTAGTTGTTATCTTATAGTTATCTTAATTTACTTCTTTCTGTAATAAGTTGTCCTAATTTGCGTCTTAGGCGAAATAAGGGTGTTTTGAGAGGTTTCGGTGTAGGTATATGAGAAACTGTAACTTTTCTAAATGAGAATCTTGCAAATGGGATATATTGAGATTATGAAGATCTTTAACTAATGTAGCATGACTTTGGAATAAAGTGTCACAGTTTGCATAATAGAGTCAATCCATTCTCTCAGCTTTTCACGAGCACCCATGTGAAGTCTTTAGATGTTGTATTCCCTTCGCAATCCTGCAAACAAACTATATTAAGTCTTGGAGAAATGAATCAACTTTTAAAGCAGTCCCATACACCCCACTTTCCAACTTTAAAAACAGTTTGAAACACCCCCATTTTCTATTTGGGATTGTTTTCAAAGCTGGAAAATAGGGTGTTTGGGACAACTTCAAAAACAGACCCAACCACCCCATTTTCCCGTTTAAAAAAAGTCTCAAACACTCCTTTAATTCGGCAATTATAACAGTCCCAAACATTCCCATTTTAGCATGAACGTGTACTAATAGGTAACTGTGTCGTTTATATAACACTTGTTTCACCTATATTAGTCTAAACATGTACTAATAAGTAACTTTGTCGTTTAATTGTTTCATTACAACCGTTTTGACCCATTTTAGCCCAAACATGTACTTAAAAACAATTCGCCGTCTGTTTCCCAGGGTACACAACCCGTCCAAATGCTGTTGTAGACAGCCGGACTAGACAAAAACTGACCTGAAAGATTAACGGAAAGGATCGAGTATTATGATCGACGGTAACTGCTGGAAAGATCTCTCACAAGCTGCTGCGATTGGTTTATTAGGAGTTCGTTTTCTGTGTCTCCAAAACTGAATGAGACGGGTCATATATATAGGCAAACCCTATCTTGGTCAACAAGCCAAAGATAGTTGCTGAAAATCAGCCAGGTTTTATCCTATACAACAGTTTGAATGAGATAGATTCAAATTTTGAACCTAAAGAATATTCTTGAAACCTAAACCATACAACAGAACTGGTAGCAAAAAGGATCGGCGCGAGGTTGAAACCACCGGAGCTACTGCTTCGTGTCCGCAGGTCGCAGCGGGCACGCAATGAGTTCATGTGGAACCGAACCCACTTGGCCCCGAAATCCATTTTTTCAACCTCCCCCCCCCCCCCCCCCCCCCGCGCGAAGTAAGACGTGGGAGCATAACTCACCCCACAAAGGAATTTACAAGCAACTACCAAGGTTTCATTATAAACCCATCTCTCCACTTCACACTTTGGGCGATGTGGGATAGTTTTCAGATTCGCCTTCCAACTGCCATCACTTTTGAGTCACGATATCTCATTCATCTCTACTCCATTTTTGGACATAATTTGGCTCGTTCGAAGCTCTCTGGAGAGAACGCAAAGCCCGCAATCTAATATAGAACGATATCTAACATCTACAATATTTAAATAGTGTCCCCAAAGTTTTGCAAATCCTCACTTTGCAAAATCCATAATTTTCCAACCAATCCCCCACATGAATGGAGATCGTGATCAAAAACACCCGAAATTTCGCAAATTTCTTTCCTGCGTTTAAGTCCTGCATATTTCATATATAGGTAGGTGTGACCTTTGAACCTTCCCTTGTGAGATGCACTTAGTCTCCTAGGTCTGAGTAGACGCGATGTCCTTGAACTCAACACCCGTTTATGTAGACGACAATACACACTCACACAGACTCTCCTCCTAGGCCTTTGTCAAGGGTCCACATAAGTCTGGCCGCTGTCATGGTCATGAGCACTAAGCCTTGCTTCTGCAAGAGCTCTTAGTGAATTGCGGCCCCACAATTCCCTTCGAAGCGACCCACCACTTCTCTCTTCCACCGATAGGTGATTTCATCTCTTGAATCACATTAGAAACCCATATACTCTTCAGATTTCATCTTGAATCATTTTGCTTTATATGATTTCATCCTGAACATAAGCCATATGTTTGGACCTCCAACATGTCACATTCGCTTATAGGAATGGGCTATGGGAGGTACTTACAAGATAAGGATATACTTCCCCCACATTGACGGTGACTTTCCCCCAGCGAATTTCAATGATTAGGTGTCTATTGAACCTAGCTCTTCTGGGGTACATCCAGTCAAGCTAGGTTAGGGATATTCCTTCATACGAAAGCTCAATAGTATCACAGTCAAGGGCTTTAGTCCCCATTCCTTTAGACGACTTATAACTGAACTAACAGTCTCACTTCGCATAACGCCTTTCTTGAAAACGTGATCCGCGATTTATTGCTTTGAACGCCACATAGTACAATTGAGATAACTCCAGTTGAGATAGTTGTCGTATCGAGTTATGTCGACGACGGATATGTCCTGACTTTTCCATTATAAATTGTACTATTTAGCTCTTCCCATGGCCGATTTACTGTCAAATGGTATACTAATGGTCGTTACCGGTTTAGGCCACCTTGGTATGTCCTCTACGAATTGACGTAGCCATTACGCCTCTTCTCTGCATTTATCTAGCGCGATAAATTCTGATTCCATCGTGGACTTAGCTATAATAGTTTGCTTGGAAGACTTCCAAGATATAGCGACCCCTCCTAGTGTAAACACATATCCACTAGTCGATCTAGAATCCTTTATGTCAGATATCCAAAGTGCATGCACTGTATCCCTCGATAACAGCAGGTGTCCTGTAAACATGCAGTCCTATAAATCACACTGAATCTCAAAATAAATGAAGTACCCTCGTTATAGCTTCCAATGTGCAGAACTTTGAATTACTCGTATACCTACTTAGCCTAACTAACTGCATAGCTAATTCAGGTCGGGTACCTGTCATTCAAGAACAATTTAACTATGACCCAATAATCCTTTGAATACTCTTATTGGGCAACACCTCTAACCTCATTATTAGATAGATGCATACTGGTGGTCAATTGGATTTCTATCTAGCTTGGCCCGAATCCCCCCATTATGAGTATATAAGAATTTTGTACCACGTCATGTCTTAACTTAAAACACAAGTCCCATTCTAGGTTTCGTATGATCCTTACTGTCACAAGGAGAGCACATCAGCCAACAAACCCCATATCCTACATGTCAAACATTTGATTTCAACATGTCTTTAGTGGGATCTAATTGATTTTGTCGTTGCTAGCTCTCCCACGTATAGCATATCATGACATACAAACACAAAATCACATATCCAGCAACTTGTGTCCTACACTGTAAACACTCTTGTCGCATTCATTAAATTTTGAATCCACACTCTCTTAAACAAGGTGTGGTCAAACTTTTGATGCCACTGTTTGGTGAGCTTGCTTTAAGCCATACAAAGCGACTTAACAAGTCTACAAACCTTGCCCTCACATGCTCAGGAGCCTACACGTGAAACCCTCAGGTTGGGTATCATATATATTTTCTCTTCTAAGATCTCCATTAGTTAAAACGCCTAGCATTTCCACATCCATTTTGGTGAGAGCCATTCTCTTGCAAACTTCTTATCTTGCGGCAATCAAAGCTAGATTATCATTTTCCTAAATAGGTTATTTCGCGTAACACAACGGCGAATAGTATCTCCAAAGTAGTCTTAAACCTTCACGTTGTCTACACCCTTTGGATTACCACTCTTTTATGCTTTATAATATTTATCAACGGTACCATCAGCATCCATCTTCTTCTTGAAGATCCATTTAAAGTCCCCCCCCTATAGTGGTTTCTCTACAAACCAGGAAGGCTAAATTCCACCGAGCTCCCACGTATGGTCTTTGTAAAATATATTCTAATTTCACATTTTGATGCTTTCTCATCCATTTGTTGCCCTTGCCGATGAAGTTACCGCTATGCTTCTTCTGGTAACATGTGGGATCAATCATTTCTACCATCAAAAGAAACAAAATCCGGTCAAACGATTTCTCGTTTCTTTTGCCCTTTTTAGCTTCTTCTTGGTTCCTAACTTCTTCTTCATTATTCGGTTTGATCTTGTCTCTCGTCTTGGGAGATCATTAACATCTCTTTTTGTTCTCTTCATCTTGGACAACTTTGGTCATCTAACTAGATGAGTCTTCCCAGTTCCCTTTGAGTAAACAAGGAAATATCTTTTACAAACTGAAAAATGCTATTTCCTTAGATTCCATTAATGATATTCTTTTTAGGATTATCTTGGCGATTTTTCGAATTCATGTAGAGATGAAACGATAAGCAGTGCTTTTCTTAGCATGCCCACAAGCAATATAACAAATCCCACAGATTAAGGATCCAATCTTCTGGCCTATGGGAGTTTTGGCACGGCTACCTTGGCTAAACAACCCCACACTCCGTAAGTATTGATATGATGGTTTTCCCTTCCCACTCCCTAATTCATAAGGAGTTCTCTTGCCTTTTCTTTTTACGAGCGTATCATATTTAAAAGATAAGTAGACCGTCAGACTATGGCTTCCCCCCACATGTACCTACTCATGCCAGAACTAATCAACATGGCAGTAACCATTTCTTTCAAGGTACGTGTTCTTCTCTTTCGCAATACCGATTTGCTGGGTTGAATATGGGAAGCAGTAGAAAACTCGTGATTTTTCTAATTCCATCTTTTTTTCGCACAAAGCTCGGCGAATGGAAGCCACGTATTTCACCTCCTCTATCACTTCGTACAACCTTGAATTTCTTACCAAGATTATTCACAACTTCTGTTTTGTAAAGAACAAACTTGTCTATAGCTCAATCTTCTACTTCTTTCAACGGTAAGGACATAGCATACTTGTACAATCAATCAATAAACGTGATAAAGTACTTATTGCCACCGCTTCTGGGTATGATTTCAAATCACATATGTGCTGTAGTGTATCATATCAAGTGGGTTCGTTGATTTCTCATTCAAACTGCTTTGGGGAAAAGAAGTTCTTCAACTATTGTAAGTTTGGCTCAACACAAGTTTCACTATTTGTATTTAAATCAATACGAAATTTGGTATCTATTTAAATTTTAATTCAACCGACGCATCGAGATTATAAAATTTACATGCTCCAACGACGACCATCTGAAGCCACACATTCGAAGACTCAATTCAAGTAAAAAAAAAGCAGAAGAGGTTCATTTTAATTGATATCATTCGTTAACCACCATTACATTATGAGTTTAAACATACATCCACTGCATATAAGCCTTAGAAACAACATACATTTTGATTCTTAGGACAAAACAAACTTATCAGACTCAAAAACAAGACAAAACCAAACTTGTTCAATAGCCAACCGGACACAAGATTCTTGCGAATCTCCAGAACATACAAGACATTAGTCAACTTGAGCTCTTTCCTCGATTCATCTTCAAATAACATCTCCTTACCCTGATATCAAAGTCAGTTTTGCAGAGTTGACCCATATATATCTTCTGTCCATTGTCAACCGCTCGCTCTGAAAGGAAGTGAAACATACTCTAATCAGCACACACATACGATTGGCCCCAGTATCAAACCCACCAACCACTGTTGTTAGTACCTACCCAGGTTAACCTCACAGATCAGGGAACACACGTCATGAACATCCATCGCCAATCCATGTCCACATTCTCATCTACCATATTTGCCTGACGTGGATTCACCCGCTTCGGCATCTTGCAATTAGCAGCACGGTGACCTGGTTGGTCACAGTTGTAGCAAGTCCCCTGGAACTTCTGTTTCACAATCCCAGCTTTAGGAGCAAGGTACTCAGACTTCCCTTTGCCCTTCTTGTCATTCTTCCTTTTGTCTTTCTTATTTCCCTTGGAATTAAACCTGGAAGATGACCCAGCATGCTCAACCATATTAGCCTTGGCAGAATCAGGTGTATAAGTGTCTTTCTGAGCCAGCTTGTTGTCCTCTTCAATACGAAGACGAACAACCAAGTCTTCAACAAACACTCATCTCCTTTCATGCTTATTTCTTCAAGTAGTTTTTAAATTCTACCCAGCTTGGAGGTAACTTTTCAATAATAGCAGCAACTTGAAAAGTTTCACTTCAAGAGTCATTCCTCAGGCAAAAAGCCATGAATGACGTGTAGCAGAACCTGCAGGTCTTATTGAACCTAAACTGAATACCACACGCTTCTTTGAATCAACCATCTTTGTAATCCAAAAACCGAGTCATACCTACGAATATTACTTTGTACCAGCATCTTCTGCTTGCAACTTTGCGTGTCCAATGAATCCCAAATTCTATGTGCAGTCGTGTTCTTGCAGTACACATTAATACAAATGATCTATCAAAACCAGTCACAGAACATAATAGTGACACAAGAAGCTGAATGTTTTTCCATGCTTCCACAGCTTGCACAGCTGTGCAATTAGAGGAAATGACCTTACTTCGGCAGGAGGTATCACAACCTGAGGTGCAGTTTCTTACAAGAACCGCTCAATGGCCTAAGGTGGTGAGATAGAAGACACTTCTGTTGCCACCTCTTAAAATTCTGACCATTGAATTTTTCTGGTTTCTCAGCATGATTAGCCACTGCGTTGGTAACCGGCGCCCGGTCGTGTTCACAACATTTGTAGGAGTTGAGTGTTAGTCATCCCTGAAAGATTACACACAAACATTAAACAAACTGTAATCACCTCGGTAATCCGTTGAACCGGATCTCTGCCTTCAAAGAAACTCAGTCTTGGTTTCAATGAAAAACCAGATCAGTTAAACTAAATCAAAGCTTGGTTTAAATACGCAAACTGATTTGAAAATATTATCGATCTATAACACTGCAATTAAATCTGTTATGTAAAACTGAATTCCAACGAAACTCTATCAAGGTTTCGACGGAAATAGTGTATAAGGAAAACTGTTAAACAATATTTAAATAAAATCCAATTAAAGCGTTTTAATTCTGTGTAAACCGAAACAGTTTTTATAAAGACAGTTGGGAAACATGGCATACTTTTTAATAGCGCAAACGAATAAACATAACAATTAAATAAATCCGAATACGAATTAACAGATAATATAAAGCAGTATAAAGAACGAGGCTCGTTTTTAACCACGATGTCCCTTAAAACAGATTCCCGTCTGTTTCCCAGGTACAACTCCAAAGCTGTTGTAAACACCCGGACTATACAAACGACCTGAAAGAATTACGAAAGGATCGAGTACTTAATATCGAGCGGTAAACTGCTGGAAAGATCTCTCACAATCTAGCGTCGATTGGATGAATAGGAGTTTCGTTTTTCTAGTATGCCTCAAAAACAGAATGAGACGGGGGTTCAAGTATATAGGCAAACCCTATCTTGGTCAACAAGCCAAAGCTAGTTGCTATGAAAATTCACCAGGTTATCTCTACCGATTATGAATTGTAGATAGATTCAATTTTTGAACCAAAAAAAAATACTGAACCTGAACCTTACAACATAACCTGGTAGCAAAAAGATAGGCGCGTTAGGTGAACCACCGGAGCATCATTCGTGTCGCAAGGTCGTGCGCGGGGCCGCATGAGTTCAGTGGAAACCGCACCCTTGGCCCAGAAATCCATTTTTAGCACACCCCCCCCCCCCCCCCACCCCCGCGCGTAGAACGGAGAGGCATAACCCCACAAAGAAATTTACAAGCAACTCCCCAAGGTTTCCATTAAAAACCCAAACGCCCACTTTCCACACATTGGGCGATGTTGGATAGTTCCAGATTCGAGTTTCCACGTGCCTCACATGAGTCACGATAACCTCCATACTCTCTACCACCATTTTGGACATAATATGGCTCTTTCGAAGCTCTCATGGAGGAGAACGCAAAGCCCCAATCTAATATAAAGATATCTAACATCTACATATATTAAATAGTGTCCAAAGTTTGCAAATCCTCACTTTGCAAAACCATAATTTTCCAACACTAATAGGTAACTTTGTCGTTTATATAACACCTGTTTCACCTATTTTAGCCCAAACATGTACTAATAAGTAACTTTGTCGTTTAATTGTTTCATTACAACCGTTTTGACCCATTTTAGCCCAAACATGTACACATTTGGGCTAAATGGTTGAAATGAGCCAAATGGGTGTAATATAAACGACAAAGTTACTTATTAGTACACGTTTGGGTTAAAATGGGTCAATTGAGTTCTTTTTCATTTTTGTGAAATTAATTTTCTTGTTTTGTGATGTTACAGCAAAAGGTGATTGAGTTGCGGGAAAGCCAAGAAGGTCTAGAGACGAGGATGACTGATGAAGAGATATTGGCCGAAGTCTTCGGAACAAGCGAGGGGTGTAATTCGAGACGGGGTAGGAGGTTGCCTAACACTTCATCTCCGTCTTCTTCTTATTCAGCACATTCACATCCCCCCGAACCACCGATGACCGAAGCACAATTGGCGATGTATGTAGCGGTAAACAATCAACAAATGGCGACGATATACGAACACTTGAGGGCTAACAACATCAATATACCTCCGTTCGTCCCGCTCGGTCATCGTCAGTTCCTGAATGCTACTGATGAAAATGATGACCACCTTGGAGATGAGTAGATCGAGATGCATTTGTTAGGTCGGTTGTTGAACAATTTATGGTTTGAACTTTGTCGTTAAACAATTTATGTTTTTGTTTAACTTTGTGTGTGACGAAGAATAACGACTTTTATTGTTGGTCAATTTGGAATGTGATTGTATGTTTTTAGTTAATGTTTGTGTTCGATATAGCAATTTTCGGAAATTCTGGAAATTTTGCTTGCGGAAATGGTTTCAAACCTTGGGAAACCCGCTAAAAGAGTGCATTTTAAAGACCTGCAAATACCATTAGCGACCACATTAGTCAACGAACCTTTTAGCGACTACAAGTGGCTGCTATTAATCGTCGTTACAAAGATTATTGAACAACTAGTCAATGATTTTGAGCGACTACATGGGTCGCTAAAAGCCGTCGTTAAAGATTATCGGTCAATTTCTTATAGCATTTTTAGGCGAGCCCACGTAGTCTCAAAGTGTTTACTAATTGACACTAGAGCGAAAACAGTGTCTTAGCTATAAGATTTTTTCATAAAAGTAAAGAAAGTCAGTCAAACCCGAGGTCGCTAAAAGATAATAAGGTAATAAGATGTTTCGCTAAAAAGTAACCCATGATCGCTATAAGTTTTCAACAACACAAATTCGGCTTTTAGCGACTATATCCATAGTCTCTAAAGGTGGAAAATGTTGTAGTTGATAGGGTTTTCTCGATCTATTTCATCCCAACGGTTTTTTTTGAATGATTGTCAAACAAATCAACCGTAATTATTATACTCAGGGCCGACCTTAGCTATGGGCGACGTGGCCGACGACACATGCATCATGTAAACAAAGGGCATCAAATTTTTGGGTGTTGTGAATCATCTATATATGATGTAGATGGTGTTGTAATAACAAAAAGGATGCCTAATATAATTCGTAAGAAGAAGAGATAAATGTAGAAGGAAGTAAAAGTAGTGTTTTAAATAAAAATAATCTTGACGGATAATACACTTTTGTCAAAAAGAAAAAAGTGACAGAGATTAAAGGGATAGAAGATGATGAAATGAAAGATGGAGAATAAGATCACGTGAGTACTTGCAGTAGAAAAATCAAAAAAGCTATTTGTTATGGAGAGATGGGAAATGGGTGTTTGATTTGTATTAAGGTATCACTATGAGTATAGGTATGAGAATGGGTTTACAAACCCTCCTCTTATGGGAGGTTTAGAAAATGCCTAAATTTGTGGTTTCATACCCATTCCTGAAAAAAAACCTATAAAGCAAACCACTTTATTTATTAGGATCGAAAGCCATTCCCTCATTCCCCTACCCACAAACCAAATGCACCCATTTTAACTTGTTATTTAATTGTTTCTTTTTTAGCTTAAGTTGTTATTTCATCCTTTTTATGAGTTAAACTTGTTATTGTTTTACCCCTAAATGCTATTTGCAAAATTTGATAACTAACCAATTTAGTGCTAACTAGCTCATAATTCGTGTTTAATAGGGGAAATAAAAGTAAATAATTATAAGTTAAATAATAAACATACGAATATTCATATTGTAAAAGGTAATAGAAAACAAAAAATAAATTAGGTGAAATGTAAAAAAAATGATATAAGAAAATAATGTGCGTAAAAGTTTAAAAAACATGATTATCCGATTTGTACAAAGGCAAAAGAAAGGAAAGTGATGAACAAAACGTAAGAATGTAATCTCATTGTTGGAGAAATTTTCAAAATATATTATGTTAAAATCATTTTAACTTTGAGTCTTAGTAAAGAAAAAGAGTGTTTTGGAGTTCACCCACAAAATGGTTATTAGCGACAGTTTTTCTGTCACAAAACAGTCGCTAATGAACCATTACTATTGTAAAGACACGTTTATTCGAAAATCTGGCTGTTATCTATGTTAAAATGGTGACCATGAGTAAACCATCGCGACTGTTTCAAGATCTATCTGTTAGCGATAGTTTCAAGATCTGGCAGTTATTTATGTTAAAATGGGGACCATGAGTGAACCATCGCGACTGTTTCAAGATCTATCTGTTAGCGACAGTTTTTTCTGTTGCTAAGTCGTCGTTGAATCATCGCTATTTGCATCTTTTTTGTGAACCATTGTGACTGTTACGAACATATGTGTTTCTAAGGCCATTTGAAGGGGTATTGTAACTGATTTTGAGGGTCACCATAGAGCCCATATAAAGGGGACGAATTTGCCATCAAAACAATCAAAATTCACATAACAACCCTCTTTTTTTGACACCCGATTGCTACAATTTATATTGCTATAGAAGTATCATTTGTAGTGTCTTGAAATCCTTGATAACTCGGTAGTTTATCCAGATTATCACCACTTCGTGTAGTGTTGATAATTGCTACATACGTTGCTTTATTGTATATTAAGAGGCAATTCGTCAGCAACCCAGAACACGATTGTTCGAAAGAACGGTGGGGGTAAAATTGCTTTAAGGACAGAGAGAACTCGCCTTAAAATAATATGTAGTGTACAAATTCACTATCGTAAAGCTATCTTTATCAAACCCCAAAACCAACACTCATTATTGCACAACTTGTCATTGTTTCACCCGGTAGATGCTATTTTGCAAGATTTGATAAGTAACTAATATAATGCTAATTGCAAAATAAACTGACATGATAATTTATGTGTTCTTTTTTTAATGTCTAAAGATATTCATTATGTTAAATTGTAGTAAAAAATACATTATGTTAAAGTGTAGTAAAAAATAATACTCTATTAGGTTGGAGTATGTGACGGAATTAAAGGGTGTCTTGCGATGTAACTATACCCGGATTGAATTATGTTTTGTAGTAGTATTAATTATTGTAAGAAAATGATTGTAGGTTAATAATCTTTGTGCATCCGCCCCTTTTTAAAACCAGGAAGACAAATTAATGTTAAATATCAATTGCTCGATGTATAAAAAGAAACATATTTAGTAAATTTTCAAGTTTTAGTAGGTAGATATGTTAGTATTATTTGCAGTCAAATCTTTAAAATAATGTGTTTACAACATACGATAGGGGCATCTTTGATCGCCCCGCCTATGACGATAGAAAACTCAAGGCCAACCCTGATTATAATGGTGAATATTTTTAAAAATACTCATTTATCTTAAATAACATTTGAAATTACGAGTGTCATCTAGAAAGCTTCGTGGCTATACCATTTTTAACCGAACCTACCACTGAATCCTTTGGCAGCTCCAACAAGACTTGTTCACGTCAACAAAAGTTTATGTCTTTGCCCACTCGCACCATTGTCAGAGTGAGCTCACGCGGTTAAGATCGTAAGTCGTAACTAAGTGCAATACTGTATTTTATCACTTGTTCCTCCATATATATCTGTAAACCGAACGTTGAGTAAACATTTTATTACCCGTGTAGTAAGAAGTCCGTTTATGTTCGTTTATTTAATTAAACTTTTCTACAACTAAACACCACCTAAGGGGCCGTTTAGTCGGTGAAATTTTTTCCTGTTTTTCCGTTTCTAATTTCCTAGAGAAGGGAATGGTTTTTCTTCTCTAAAGAAGAGTTGAGAATTTTGAAAACCCGTTTAGATGGAGTTATATTTTTTATTTTTTATTGAGAATAAATGAGAAAGAAAAAAGTAAGAATGATAGAATGGGTTTTTTAATTTTTATGTTAAAATGTTGAAAAAAGTGAGAATGAGAAATCCTCCTTTTTAGAAAAATATTGAAAAAAATGCGACTAAACGGATTTTTAATATTTTCCTTTTCAAATGAAAAAGTTCCTAGAAAAATGAGATATTTTTCACCAACTAAACGGGCTAAAAATTTAATGTAAAAAAGTGTGTAAAGTTGGATGATTTTTAAACAACTATCCCGAATTTTATATACATTAGGAAAGAAGAATGCATGGAATAAGACTCGTCAATTTTATAAAGGAAAATAACATGGAACAGCATGAAAGAATGCATGGAACAAGACTATTTATAAAAGCATCTATTATGGTGGTTTATAAAAAAGTTTATAAATTATGAAGAAGTCTAAAAATTTGTAAACCATAATGAACATTCATTTTAAACTTGTGTGACATGAAAAAATCTAGAATATTAGATATTTTCATAATTTAATGCATTTGAATTATGTGAGATGTTTATAAAACGTGAAAAAGTTTATACATAGTGGATATAGGTTTATAGAACTAAAAAATTTATAAATTAATGTCATAACACAATATAAACCTTTAGAAATGTTTACCATATTGAATGCTTTAATAAAGATGAGGTGGTTAAATTTTAGTTTAAATGCCACAACATTTTATTTTTAATTGCGTAAACTAAACGAATTTTTTTTAACGAAATATTACGTGCGCGTGTTCTTTTGTGTTAACAAATATATGTTTTATAAATAATTATCACGGTTTTGAGAATAATCGGATTTATGAATAATATTTGTGTAAACTAGATGCCTATTTTCAAACAAAGGTTATTATACAAAGAAGTTATTATACTTTTCCAAAATGTTTGCCTAAGTTACTAAACTTACATTTTGTTCACTTATGTTACTAAACTTATGAAACATGACATTTGAGGTTACTCAACTTTGCAAAAATATAGGTAAACATCATTGAACTTGTAAAAACATGACATTTATGTTACTTAACTTACCAAAAAATATACGTCTAGGTTACTCGGATTAACATTGAAATTATGAGGGTGTATGTTTATCAAAAGTTCAGTAACCTCAGTGAACAAAATGAAAGTTTTCTTTGTCTATTAACCCTTCAAACAAAACCAATAAATTAATGGAACATAGGTCTAAACAAAACTGTATTCATGTGATTTTTTTTATATATAGAACGGCACCTCAATCTCGACTGAAATCCGACCCCCGAGTTATACCATCCATAACGGCCAGGCCCCGGGACCCGAACCACTAGGGAAATCCCTAGACTTACGGCTTCGCACTAAGGAGGAAAATCTTGAATTTTCATTGTCATATGGTAGAGGGACCCGAACCACTAGGGAAATCCCTAGACTTACGGCTTCGCACTAAGGAGGAAAATCTTGAATTTTCATTGTCTCTTGCGAGACTCGAACCCAAGACCAAACCCCCTCCCAAGCTCTAAGGGATGGCTTGGTTGCCAACTGCGCTAGGTAATTGGTTATGTGAATTGTTGTTGTATTTGTCCTTATAGTTTGACACACATGTGACATGTTAGACTAGGACTATTAAACGAGCCAAGCCACCTATAAGCAGATCAGGATCAACTTAGTAAAAGTACAAAACAAGCCTAGTTGAAATGACCCCGAGTCTAATCCTTGTTTGAGGAACATTTTTTTTTGAAAAGCTTGAAATTATATACCAACCGGCTCAAAAAAAAGAGATCGGGGAAGAGAAAAGAAACATATAAAAGAGATAAAACCATGAACAACAGCGAACTAGAAACCAAGAAAAGAGAAAAAATTACAACAATATACTTATTTCTTCAATTCCAAATCGCCCACAAAGCACTTTGAAACCCTCCATGAATTACCTTATTAAGCCTCGAACAACCTTTTGAAACAACAGATCCAGAGGCAATATCTTTAATAGAGGAATACGGAGGGAGAAGGTATCAATTATAATAGGAATATGAAAAACCCACTTAATCATAACATAGCTAATCAACAATCCCCAAAATTACTTTTAACAGCGTTATTCTTAAAAATAACAGCAATGGGAAATCGACTGGAATTAGACAAGCGGAGGGGATGTAAATAATGACCACCAACTTAAATATTCTTCAATCGAAAAAACCGTGGACAGCTTATAAGGATGTGGTCGATAGATTCATCTTCATTCTCGCAAAGAGGGCATAGGATAGAAGAGATATTAACACCTCGAGACAAAAGACTGGGCTGAAAAGCCAACCTATTTAAAGATGCTCGCCACACACATATGTTCACTTTTCGGGGAGTCCACGAGTTCCCAAACTGAGTGATCATCAGAGGATCTCAATCTTCAGGAGAAAGGGAGTATGGATGATTTATTTAACATTTTAAACCTTGAAAAGATAACCTGAGCTTATCCATGGTCCAACTCCAACGTTGATGCAATGTGTTGTGTCTTATGTGAGAGGGGTGGGACCATCGATAAAACTAAGAATAAAAAGCAAGAAACATCATCTCAATGGTCTGACGATGGTGGTAGTTTCATTCCAGTTTTGCCCTGAAACACCATTTAGGATATAACGCCAAGGGAGCGTTTAGTCATATTTAGTTGGAAAGAAAACACCCTTGTTTGCAAAAAATGTTTTGTGGAAAATAAGGAAAACAGAGATCGCGTTCAAATCATTGTTTTCCAACAAAATTCTCTACAAAACACAAAACATGCATTTCCCAACTTAACAAGGGAAACTACAAAACACAGTTTATTTGTTTTCCTTGTTTTCTTTGTAACCCCCTTGTTTTTTTGAGAACGGAAAATGGTATCAAATGAACGCGTTTTCTAGGTTTTGTGAAAAATAAATCTCCTCCTTTTTTAACAAATCTGAAAACACAAAACTAGAAAAAAAAATCCTCCAACTAAACGCAACCCAACAGTCTCTAATTTTGTAGTCTTTCCCAGTTTCTAACACAAAAAGACGAGGAAATAAATCCATTAACCGCAAACCGTTCCCGCATCACGGATCTTTCCAAAATAAAACATTAGATCCACCTGTGACTTTTTGGACGAGAGACTCTTTGAAAGCAGGAACAATTTTTTCGGTATACTCCACAGCTTTTAGAATGTCACACCAGGTACCCATACCTCCAAACGAATCTAATGGCGACCATCACCACCATCACCACCATAAAATTCTTTAATCACCAAACACCATAAAGCCTCCTTTTCCGTGAGAAAACGTCATTTCCATTTACTAAGGAGGCTAAGATTTTTGAAAAGAGACTACCTACACCAAGACCTCCCATATTCGAATTTAAAAGAATGCCTTTTCATTTAACCCAACAAATACCCAATTGCTCGTCTTTAAAGCCCCCACAAAAACGACATCGTATGGATTCAAGGAGATTAATGACCTTTTGTAGGGCCCTAAATAAAGAAAAGTATATTGGTAAGCTACCAAGAATTGATTTGACAAGAGTGAGCCTACCTCCAATCCAGAGAGTCTTAGCTTTCCACGCAGAGAGTCTATTTTTAAACCGATTTACCACCTCGTTCTAACCATCACAAAATCTCATCCGCTTTCCCATCGGTAGCCCAAGATACATGAAAGGGACAACATCATGAAGATAATAATCACCACTAGGGTCAATCAAGATCGATAATGGATTCCTAACTAGCTAGGAAAATCAAGAAGTAAGAAATGATAGTCGAAAGCTTAGTTTGAATTGATCAATGGTGAAAGCTGGTTACAAGTTTGTTACAACAGAATTACAAAGAGAGTAGGAGAGAACTAAACATTTAAAGACAAATGGAAATGATTGTGCTAACGACTATTTATACAAATTCAGTAAAGTAGTTTCGACGGGAAAATCAGTTAGAGTTCAAAAGAGAAGATAAACCCACGTGCACTGTAACACCCCTAAAAATCACAACACAACGGAATACCACTTGGGGTGCTACTTCATAGTCCATACTCACAAGTTACAGAAAACGACCTCAAAAGAGACGTTTAATAAAATGTCACATTCAATTTAGTAAAAATGTCAGAGTTACACAGGTTCCATTTATAATGTATTAGAAAACATTGTCAAAACATTTGTCAAATGGTACTCAAGTTATTAAGTCTTCAAAAATATATCCGCGCGGCTCAAATGCTCCCGATGCTCCACTAGCAAAATAGTAACCTGAGAAAATACATGCTAAAACGTCAACAATAATGTTGGTGAATTCATAGGTTTAAGTAAAAGCAGTGTTGAAATAATTTAAGTAATATTTCAGTAGAAAAAAAAAGAAGCGTTACGATATATCAAAGTACTATTTTCTGAAATCTAAGTAGTGATTCAATAAGTCAAGAAATGCTGATGTAATCAAACAGTTTAGTGGACCACAAGATTTAAGTAATAGTGGACTAAGTACATATTCCGAAGTCCAAAACAAAGAATGGCAGACCATGTACGTATTTCATGGTCCGAAATAGGTATTATTGCACTAAGCTCATGACACCGAACCTTAACACGTAATAAGTAACCGTAATATATGCCCCACGCAGTAAAAAGGATGATGCTAAACAACCAACGTATTATTCAAATGTAAATGCAACCCATGATCAACTAGTGCCCCCAAAGAAGGGGGGATTGTCAGTCCCGATAGATCTATCCACAACACTCGCAGCTTACTACTATAGCAACTGACGTCCATGATTAAAGGGGGACTTAGAGGGCAGTGTGGTAACTTACATGCAATAATATTTCATAGCACAACCAGATAGCAACAGTTAAAACCTTGGTCCATTAAAACATACAAATCAAAAATTCACAGTTTTCAAATATAGGTATTCAACGATCTCAAATCATGTAGTAAACAAATCAAGCTTTAGTAAAAATAGTCAGGTAACGCTTACGTATAGAAATCAATAAGTGTATATAGTAAAACGAGCACGTTTTCTCCCCCGAAAATAGTTTATGAAAACCATTAGAAGAGAAAAGGTGAGGCTATGAACCTACATTGATGATGAAGAACGATCTGGCAGAGATGCACATATTAAGCAAATCACAAACGGAAAACCAGAATGGCTCGACCCAGAAGTTACAGCTTATCTTAACAGCTAAGACCCACTAACCTAGGGTAACGTATTTGGATTTCCCGATGAATGGTTACATCAGTTTGGTGGTTGGTTAAATAAAATGAATCGAAAAGTAAACACAAAGTATGTAATATACTCTGTATATATTACATATGAAAAATAAACAAATATATAATTTATACCGAATTATATGACAAAGGAACCCAATTAAATAAATAATTGCGGTATATAATACTTTGCAAGTACATGATGAATTTCGAATAATGTTTCTTACCTTCCATCACTATACCGTATAAGTTTTTTGTAGACAACTATTGTTGGATATGAATGTCAATAATCTAAGAAAAGTTTAAACTTTATAGTGTAACTGGCCCCTAACATACAAATCTAATAATGTAACTGACCCCTAATAATTTATTACATAAAGGGCAACTCTAACAATTTGAAAAAACAAATGTTAAAATTTGACATGTATCAATGGAACTGAATAACGAATGTGGAACGACCGACCTCCAAGATCATAACATTTTTTTCGGTCCAGTGCCTTAAGTGTTGTTTGTGCATAACTCTCATCATCGTACGAAAGAATAACACGAAAACCGCTCTCATGATCAGGACATACTCATTTTACTATTTTGAGACTTTTAAGTGTTGGATCTTGTAATAGATGGTGATGACTGTCCTAGCTGGTAAACCACAAGGAGTGGACATCTCTTACTGCACGAAATATAGAAACATGGCATTAGCTTCATCCACGGATGTCACATACTTGTCGTCGAAATAGTTTTTACATTAAATAATGAATATAATTACAAAGCTGAAGTGATAACCAATCACATCAAAAATACTATTTGATACCTATGTACTGTGGTAGATACACTTATTTATTGTCAACATCTTAACATCAAATTTCATTCACTAAGCTCGAGTATTCTATTTTCTATACACTCGTATATTATCAATCAGAGTATTGGTCAAGAATATAGCAGACAATAAAAGATCATATCTAAATGGGTGTGTTTAGTTGCTGTCAAGGGTTGTTTGGATCGCTTATCTAAATGGCTGTTTGGATGGCTTATATTTGGTGTTTTATTTATGAAAAATCAACTAATAGGTTACTATGTTTAGGGTGTGTTATGTTTCTGTAAGATGGTCGTTGTATGGCTGTTTATGGGTGTGTTTAGTTGCTGTCAGGGCTGTTTAGATTTCTGATACAAATGGTTGTTTGAATAGCTAATGATAATGGCTGTATGGATGGCTAATATTTGGGGAGTTTTATTTCTGAAAAAAACACTAATGGGTTGCTATTTTCATATTCTATTCGTAACCAACTGAACTCTAAACATTTTGAGATTTTATACAAACAAAAAAATTCATTTTTGAACAACCAAAAAAATGACACTTTCTTGTTTGTATCAACCTCCTGTGGCACTATGCTTCTTTGAATTATATTTTTGGTGTTTTGATTTCATGTTGTCAATTGAGGGTTCTTTTCATCCAACTCTTTGTACTCGTGATTGATGCTATTAGCAAAAGTTGAGGCAAAAGTTTAGACTACTATGCAGTACAATCAAAAGTATGATATAAGGCCGCTACATTCAAGGGGGAATGAGAATCAGATACCTGTTTGGAGTAACTTCAAATCCAACAATCTGAGCGGAACCAGTCTCGAGATCCTTGTGGTACATGATTCTAAAACTCAAGTGGTTATTAATGAAATACTTTTCCTCTTTGCTCTGAAGATATAAACAAAAATAATAAGTTTCCAGATATCAGAAACAAAAGAACTAATTGTGTGGAAAATGTTGAAACAAAACTCACCCCAGTATAATTTCCTTTAAACCCAACGCGAAAACCATGTTCATAAGTAACTGACTTCCATCACGTCTTTGTCTTATGACAGCAACTGGGAGGTTATCCAAAATCTTGTATGAACAGCCATTTGTATAGAGTATTCAAAAAGTTTAGCACATACATGTTAACTCGGTACTCATCATCGATTTTTTCCTTAATGTTCTTTGCAGATTGAGCATCGAGCTTGAATTTACAACCGACCTTACATGGGAGCTCCTCTCTCATATAAAATTGAAAACGAAATCAGATACTTAACGTTAGAAAATACGTTGTATAGCATTTTCCAACTCTCATAAACAACTACTCATAAAATACTTATCAAGAATAACATATGTAGGAACAGCAACAAATACTTACTGTGTAGATTGAATTCTCGATGCGATCACCTCGTAACACCTCACCCAAGTTTTCAGCACTATTCTGAATGTGCTTGGGCTTACAATAGTTCAAGTAATAATAGTCATACGGAAGCTTGTCTTTGTAGAGGATAGATTGTTGATTTTGACTTGAAGAGAATCACCATGAAAAAAGATGAGATCAGCATTAGACTGAATCCAATTACATCAAAAAAAGCATTCAGAGATAGCTAAAATCAAGACAAACGATAAACAGTAGAAAGAAAAAGCAGAAAACAAAGAGAAACCTTAATTTATGGAAACATTGTGGATTCAAATGTCGACACAATAATATAAATCAATGACCAGAAAGTAAGCTTTTAACGGTTCTATGCAAGAACAGGAGATTTTTATTTAGCATATACAGCTGCCATTCCTATGTTTAGAGAATCAGAAAAAGTGAATAATTGGTCAATGGAAACTATATATGAGGACAATTTTCAAATCGAATTTGCAATCCTGTCTATGTAGTTAAAACATAATTCTCCAAAGGTTTCACAATCCTTACAAAGCACATTCCCCAACACGCCAAACAAAACTCATAAATGCCAAGTGTTCTATGTACTCTATTTGTACTTGAACAACACTAATGCATACACCAAAGGACATAATAGATTAATAGATGTATTGAACATCATAAGAAGTATAATGTTGTTTCCATAACATAAAGTCTGTCATAGACTCCAATTACAACATGAAGATAAAACAATACTCTCTTATAAACCGAATAATGGATGGCAAGTGTGATTCAGTTATGCGGGTGTTTATTTCGGCTTATATAGCCGGCCTATGGCTTATTTGGTTTTGGGCTCTTGGTAGTTAAGCTCACTTGTTGTGGCTTAGTTTGAAACTTTTTAGCTTATATAAGTTCATAATGACACAATAAGAAACTTATATAAGCCAAAAAAAATCACAAAAAGTGAGGTTATGAAACATAAGCCCAAATTAGTTATTGAAAATAAGCAATCAAATAAGTGAATTTCATGAGGAAATAAGAACCAACATAACGATGACTTAACTATTGAATGATCAGGCCTATGACCCAAGTAAGTCTTGATTTGACCAAATTATAACCCATCGACCCACATGTTGATCTGACCTATGACCTAAGTTAGTCATGCTTTGACCAAATTATGACCCAGATCGACCCACATATTGATCAATCGAACTGGTCTATGTCCTTTTCTTAACGAACCATACATGTGATATAATATAAACGACTTACAAAGAGTTCTTGATAAGCTCCGTATGCAGACAATAAAGGCACATGCGGAAAGAAACAATGGAGAAAGAATGTCCATCAACGTTCCTGCAAAAATATTAAACTTAAATATCTCTGCTGAACGAACCGACCAGTATGCTCACACAGTAATAATAGTAAGTGAATTATAAATTGATGTAATAGCTAAAACTGGCAATTTCAACCAAGTCACTTAAATAAGCAGATTTCATAGAAGAAAACATTTCCACAAATATCGGTACATTAAACAATGCTGCCTTTTAGTGTTTGGAGTTGCTTATCAGCTTATTAAAAAGATACGGAGGCCCTTCAAATTACTGGTCCTTCAAAAAAACTTATTACTTTCTGTTTAAATAAGAGGGGAATCATATCTTAACCTTTGTCCAAATACACTAAAAGTACTTTTTAGCATTACCAAAACTCAGTATGCTGGATAAATAAGCTTACCAAACATCGCCTATATGTTATTAGTAGAAAATTGTCAATGGCATTAAACCAGGTATGTTTACAGCTTCACCTAAAGTAATTAAAAATATCCCACATAGTAAATATTAAGTACCAAAACAAAACTGTGATACTGGATCGCATTTTTTAGTCAATCATGGAACCTTTCACCCAATATCTAAACCTATGAGGCAAGGTAGAAAAGCGAACATCTAAAGTTAAAGCCATCAAAGTATCAGTATAATGAATTAATCTATCTTAGCGTAACAAAAATGTTAAAAGTATCATCAAGGATTGAAGCTACAGCAAGTTCCTCGCATTCAGAACCCTATATAAAGAGTAACTCACAGTAAAGAAAAGTACGATGAAATGGAGGGTAAATTGAGATTGAAGTTTAAAACTTATCAAACCGACGTATTGCAACCCCGATGGTAACATGATCCTTATCCTCCAGTATAAGATCTTAGTGGTTTGTTGTCGATTGTTAGAAGGATACTAAGGAAAGAATCTGATGAAATACCAACTCATCACTTTGTTAGAAAGAAAACATAATATTATTAATGTATGATGCTAGTATTAAGCTCAAAAGTAGATTTGATCGACCACTGTATTTTAGAGATATGCGTATAAAATACATGGTAATTACTATTTCTAGAGATACATCATGATGAAAAAGGTGTGCCAAACTATGGAAGACACAACATGACAGTATGCTCAAAAAGTAATGAGGCATTTTGTAATCGTACATTTCCTAATTCATTGTATTGATTTTGGAGAAGCACTGCTACTCCTTGCATTATTTGTCCCTCTCAAAGCTTGGTCTACTCGGCTTTGCCGTTGCATCTGCCTCCTTACCCCAATGAGTAAAATTATTATTTGTATGTCACGTTCCATATTTAGTTCTGAATGAAAATAAAATGCAAACAAACTTACGTTATGGATAGCTTCACGGATTGCATATAATTGTTTTCTCGTGAAACCATTCTCACCTAATAAATATTTTAAATACAAAAGTACAAATTTCACATATGGTGATGTAAATGCATATAATGTTGTAGAGCCTGTAAAAAGATTATATTACATTGTTAACAATGGACCAAATAACATCATACGTACATGGAGGTGTGGTAAAGGAGCCAATATATCAAAAATATTTTCTGCTTCTAGCTTTTATTTCTCGTGCATTGATTATTCAGTAAGCCTATGAAGCATCAATGCTGTTAAAATTGATGACAGTTGATCCCCCGGTATAATGAATAATCAAATAATGGTTAGATATTAGGTAAAGGGTTGTATGATGAACTTACGTTTAAAGCGCTCGTGGATCATCCTGTACTCGAGGCACATTTACATATGCTTCAACATCAGTCAATTATGGTCCTATAAAGAGTAAAACAAAAGATAAAAATAATAATAACTCTACTGATAACGTATGCATAAACATAGTTACGGGAAGGTTCGTGTTGATATATGAACTCAATTGAGCATACATGGGACAAAATGTTGGCTTAAGAACAACTTTGTCAAATATCAATGAAATGACACCCTGAATTGAGTACGTAAGCATATTTGTAATTCCAATTTACATTATAAAGGTAAACTCAATGAGGTGTGGAACGTAGTAGAAAAAATTACAACCCTTTAGGATATCAGCTGTTGTGATCCATGAGTCGATAACTTGACCCTTGAGAAGATGAAACTTTTCCAGAGTCAACTTGTTCATGATACTGAAAGTCTAAAAAGGAAATAACTTTAAGTTTTTAGCTTGGTTATGCTATATTCTTGATCAAATAGATAAATTACTGCAGAGAGACAGAAACCTCAACTCACGATAGTACAATTCGGGTAATTTTTTCTTTCAAACACGTCCAACAAAAGAAGACACAAAATGTACTTTAAATGCATAACGTCACAAACCTTTTTAATATAAAAAAATTAGTATCATTGTGATTTGTCCATCTCAAAGCTTGATGGATCGAATGCAAAGATTGACTTAGACAGAAACTGAAAATCAAACATACCTTACTATGATATTTGATTGTGAATCATCAATTGGACCTATGAATCATCACCCAAAAAATTGTTATTTGAAATCACACGAAAACATCCCAATATAACCCAATCAATGTATAAATTAGATCAACAATAAAAATTGGGGATAAACAAAAGTGAACCGTATGCAACAAATGAAACCAACGCACCCTAGTCTGAACCCAGATCCAAACGCACCCTCTCGGTGCTAATAACAGCCAAACGCACCCTATGCCGGCTGAAACAACACCAAACGCACCCTACTCATTTTAGACTAAACCAAACGCAACCCTTTGTCATTTTATGAAACCAACCGCACCTCACCGGTGCAACTCATGAAACCAACGCACCCTAGTCTGAACCCAGAACCAAACGCACCCTCTCGGTGCTAATAACAACCAAACGCACCCTATGCCGGCTGAAACAACACCAAACGCACCCTACTCGTTTTAGACTAAACCAAACGCACCCTATGGTGGTGGTGATTCGTGATGATGATGATGACGGTGTAATGATAATGATGGTGGTGGCTGGTGCGTCGGTGTGGCGGCAGCAGTGGTGGTGTAGGTGCGTGGCGGCGCGTGGTGGTGGGGATCGGGTAGATCGGGGGAGGATCTATCTTTTTATAGATTTTGGGTTCGCCGGAGTTTGGCCGGAAAAAGTGGTCGGCGGCGGTGGCGGCGTCCGGAAAACTCGTCGGGCATGTGTGTGTTAATTTTTTGTATTAAATGAAAAAGATATATAACTTATATATATAGTGTGGGGTTCTTTTCAGAACCAAATGAATGTACAGAACCGCGAGAACCAATCTCAGCCATTAAATATTTAATCAATGGCTATAAATGAATGTGGCATTTTTGTAATTAAGTGAAAAAGCATGTATTTTTAATTAAATAGTTAAAAGGGCATTATCGACATTTTTAAAACCGTTCCTGAATAAACCAAGGTAAAACAACCCTAGCCGTCACTTTACCATCAGTTTTCCCCTTCTATCTTTCTTTCTCTTCATCTCTCTCTGCCAATTTATATGACAGACATATAAACCACCATGACCACCCACTAAACCGCCATAACCACCCACGAAACATCATAACCTTGACCAGAAAGCCCTTCACTCTCCGGTAAAAAATACAAGTGACACAAAAATCGATTCAAAGAATATATTTATGATGTTTACCGTGTCGGCCTGTGATCGTGGTTCGGGTTTGGTGGTGTCGGCTTTCATGGTGGATCCGGTTGGGGATTTTGGGTTCCTCCTCGAAAGCAACAAGAATTTAAATGAAGTCCATATGATCGAGATCTAGTAACCATCGCTCTCAATTTCAAATATTTTTTTCATTGTAAGTTTTTTTATGCATTTATCGTTATCATGTGTATATATCAGTGTGAGTGTATGTTGACTCTTGTAAACAAGGTTAATTTTTTATTCAAATCTGAGATAAAGAGCGCTTGTACATATGAAATAATTGGTGGCTTGTAGGATATGTGTATAGTTAATCCATCAATAATTTTTTTAATCCAATTAAGAAAATGGTTTTGAATGAGATTTTTGTTCGGCCCCTGTTTGTGGTTTCTTTACACAGTTTACACATTTGGATTTATGGTTTCTTTGTAAAAATTTTGTGTTCTAAAGTTCGTAATTTAACTCGTTTAATACTTGTGTTTGTTAATAGAATTGAGATATAGCATGTATTTTTATGGTTAGGTAGTTAATGTTTTTTTTTTAATTTGGTATGGTTTGTTTCATACCGAGTTGGGGTCTTAATTTTAAATAAAATTTTAATTTTTGTAGAATCGATTATTAATCAAAATTGTCATATGTGTTAAAAGATAATAGCTAAAAGATGTGTGCGTATGTATTTTAAGGTTAATGTACAATTAATGGATTGGTGCATATATGTTTGGTTGATATGAACAATGGGCTAGTAGTTAAAATTGTCAAAGTTGTAAATCTAATTGTCAAAGTTGTGGGTCAAAAGAACTATTTAAAATTGCGGGTCAAATGAAGTATGGTTGGGTTGGTTCGCTGTTGCCTTTAGCCACATCTTTCATTTAGAATGTAAACTTAAGAAATCAGACTAATTTTATAGCAAGTCTTAACATAGTACTTGTCACATCTGAATAAGTCTCCTACAAATGAGGAGTTTCAGCTCATATATATCTATTACCTATGACAAAGTACCATGCACACATGCATAATTCGATCCCGAAACCATGTCGAAAACCTAATATAAATGCACATATAGACTTCTAGTAACTATTGAATAAAAGGTTATGATGTCACATATATACGACTATTTGATTACTTATTAGATTCTTATGTTCTTTCATTTTATATGAGCACTTTGCATAGTTATTTTGTGAGTTGTAATCTGTGTCATATTAAGATACAATTTGTAATTCTTGATTAATATATTATAACATTTTATTTTTTGTATTACAGAAAGGAAAGGCTCTTGTCTAATGAAGAACAACAATGACGGACTAGAACAAAACACATGTAAACGCCAAATACATGTGCACATCTTAAAAATACACGTGCACACTTGAAACATAAAGCCACCATTGAGCATATTCTGGATGGTGGCATGAAGTGCAGAAGTGCATAAGATTACGTGGTTTCTTTGGCTGTTAAATGCATGTGTACCCATGAAAATAAAGCCACTTTGAAGTAGTTGATATATGCACAAGTGCATTATCGAATTGTTTACATTCTCTTAATCTATATTTGTAACTACTGTAATTTAGAAGTATATAATTTTCTTTTTATTGCTTAGTTTTATGTTCTAGATTTCTTGTTTGTTTTTAAGAATTGAGAAATGCAAATGTGCATATAGTCAGATTCAAACATTGATCAGTAAAAAGTTTTATATTAATGTATACATATGAAAAAACTAATGGTTACGTATATGTCGATAAATATAGTTTAAGCAATTGAACATTGAAAATATACGTAAATTTACATCATATGAAGAAAAAAACACATGTGCAACTTACCTTTTGAAATCATGCATGCTCCAGTAAAAAATTATTTCAAAAAAAAATTAACATTCTTAATTTTTAAAAACTAAAAAACGTTTTTATTAAAAAAATTCAAAAAAATTAAAAAATGTAATTTTACTATTATACCCTTCTAAATTAAATAATAGAAAAAGTATTCTAAAAAAATCTGATTGGTTGATGTTAGTTCTCGCAGTTCTGTACATTCATTTGGTTCTTAAAAGAACCTCACCCTATATATATATATATATATATATAAGTTTAAAATGAGAATAGAAAGTGATTAATAGTTTAGGGTTTATTTTGTAAGTTTTTAATATAGTTTTGATAACTATCGGTTCGGGACTCGTTTGAATTAGTTAACGGTCGATTCAAGACACGAAACTTGCGTCATTGTTTTCCAAATAATTTTTCCCATAAAAATGAGTATTCACTCGACTAATTTCCATAAACGTTTTATAAAATTTATTTATAACGTTTATTATTTATTTGTTTGTTTCCGATAAACTTTGTCCGTAAAATGATCTTTTACTTGAATATTTGCATCTTCAACAAACGTTACTGAATAAAATGATAATTATTTATTAAATATTTTTATTTAATAAAAAGTGTTAATTAAATATAATTTAATTATTTTCTTGTTTTTATATTCTTGCGAGGGCATTTCAGTCACTTTCTGGCTGTTTTCGGGTCTCGGTCAAAACAAAAAAGTTGTCTGGAATGTCGTTTTACATCAAATTGCTTTAGAGTCTGAGTTGTGAAAACGTGATCTAGCGGGTCGTTTTGATAAATCTACTTAGGAATAACATATATCTTTTTGTTTTCAAGTTAAATAAGTAAAAAAAATAATTTGCCCTTGAGAGATGTAATAATAAATATGATTTATTATTTAAAATAATTAACTCTAACAATTATAGCCACAAACTTCTTATATGTTTCGATCAGAATATGTATAGTTGAGCATATGTCAATCATTAGCAGAGATTAGGTCAATATTGAAATGGTTGGGGTTTTTTCTATTCAGATTATTTGAGGACGGTTGACTCAGACAGGAATCTAATCGAAGTATTTTCGTAATCGTTACCCTTTTCTCAAGTTGCCCTAAATATGTAGCGACTGAGACATAAACATTAATTTTTATGTGAGGAAGTAAAGTGCGTTAGCACTAGAACATGTCAAGACGTGATGATAATTAAAAAGGTGGCGAGCAAGGGCGAAGCTTAGAAGGGACCAGAAAGGGTCCCCCCCCTTCGAGATTGAGTGGGTAGTGAAATATTTTGTGGTATTGTTGTAGTAACTTCTAAATTTTAAGCTTGTAGCCCACCTAAAAACATGTCATCCCATTTATGGCCTTCCCAATTTCCAAAAGACGTTTGCAAGAAGCCAAAACTGTCACAAATATATGTACGTAGTTCCATAGCAACTCATAAGTAACCCAATATGTTTACATGACTATTGAGGTCTAACTTCTATGTTTTGTTTTTGTAATACGTTTGACGTCTTTGTTCTTTTAGTGGCTGATACTAAAGTTTGATTTTACAACTTTCACTAATAATTTCATGTTTAGCTACGAAGTGTTAAAGCTTGATTTATCTAGGTTTTGGAACTTTAACAAGTTAGGTCACCCGCGCTCTGCTGCGGGATGTTTGGCGGCCGGTTTTTTCGGTTGGACGTGTTAGAAGGTACGTTTTTGTAAAAAAAAAAAAAATTAACGGTCGTTAAGCAACGACCGATTTAAAGCACTGTTTTGGTGCATTCTAAAAAAAAAAAACTAACGGTCGACCGCTAGTGTGGAAAGGGGTGTTTTATAAAAAAAAATAAAATGAGGGCAGTTTTCGTAATTTAACACATAGTGCGAGGGGGTATTTCGTAAATATTTGAGGGGCTATTTCGTAAATTAAAAAAGGAACGGGTCGGGGCGGACTGTGTCGGGTCGACCCGACAATACCGATAACTCAGAAAGTGTGAGTGAATATTTTGAAAAAAAAAGCAAAAAAACAATTTAAATTTTTTTTTTTAAAATGTTTGGACATTCATAAAAAAAACAGACCGATGACTAAAAAAGTGCGAGAGAGTATTTAAAAAAAGAAAACAAATTTTTTTTTTCTAAAAAAAAAAAATCGATCGGACCGGGTAGGGTTGGAGCCAGGTGCGGCATATTTAAATGCACCTCCGGTCAACCGGGTTATTTAAAAAAAGGAAAATTTTATCTTAAAATTTTTTTTTTTTGAGAAAAAAAAGATTTACTTTTAAAAAACTTTTGGAAGGAAAAAAAAAGGAAAAAAAAAAAAAGGTTTCAAAAAAAAACTAACTGTTAAGAAAAAAATATTCATAAAAAAAAAAACACCGGCGATGGCTCCGACAGTGCGAGAGGGTATTTCGAGGAAAAAAAAATGGAAAATTTTATTTTAAAAATTTTTTTAGAAAAAAAAAAGAACGGGGGGACGATTTAGCGGAGCGCGAGGATTGAGGAAAATTAATGGCTTATTCATAAAATAACATGACCGACGACTCAAACAGCGCTGAGCAGGAGCCAGAATATGTGTTCATCGATAATGATCTCGCTTACTTACATTTCAGTCCATCTATTGCCTGCCCTATCTTAAACCCCCCACATGAATCCGTTCATTGCCATCTTGAAGCAAAAATAATAAACCCCCCCCCCACCGTCCATTTATAAAAAATGAAGTTAGATAAGCAAATACAAATGAAGTGAACACAATAGATAAGTAACAGAAAAAGAAAATATAGTTATATACATATAGTATAGAAGAGCAAATAAATACTACATATATAATATATCCTAGTCGTTATATAGTCTGCCCTAGATAACCGCGTCCCCCCCACACCTAACCCATTGTCGTACATAGTATCACCCCCCCCCCCCCCACCCCCCCCCCCCTGTTGTTTGTAAAATACACACCCATCCTTTATACCAGCCCCACCAAACACCGCTTCTAGATAAACAGTGCGCACCATCCCCACAAACTGGATCTCGTACCCCCTATCTAAAACTTTTGTTGTGAGATCGTGTCTGCGCGCCAACGCGTGTCCCCTCAACTTATTGCCTATTATCGACGAGTACACGTTTATCTCTATTCTTTGTTAATGTGTGCGCCAGTCTCTTTCGCATCTCAACCTCCCTGTGTAACTAAAACCCGCCATAAGAATCATGCACCCTGAGTCATGTAGTCGATCCAATTCTCCTTCCACGCGCTCGCAATCATCAGATGATCCTGTGCGATAAAATTTTTGGCGGGCCGGGGCGCCTGCCTTTTGTATATAGTATATAATTAGCTCGTATTTATCAAACTGTTAAAGCGACATGATAGTTGTATACTTCTATTGAAATTTTTTGAACTTTTAGCTCATATTTATCGAACTTTAAAAGCGCCATGATAGTCGTATGAAATTTCTACTGGATTTTTGTTGTATGTTTCATGTTTGAACAATATGGAGAGTTACGAGTCTTAAAGATCGTCGACTGGAGTTGTACATTATTAAATTTGCCTTACTATTTTGTTCGTGTACTTCTTTACATATCGTAACTACATGGAAAATCTTCGACGTTTAATAGTCTCGGCCCCTCCATAGAAAACCTTCAAGCTCCGCCATTGGTGGCGAGTATCTATGGAATGAGTAAAACAGTGATTTGAGAAACGACGAAGAGTCTTGTTAGTTAAATGCATTGAAGATAACAACACAAATGGATTTTTTATTTGCTTAAACATCCTGTTAAATTTGTTTCTCTTCAAAGAGAAAAAAAGAGGCAAATAATTATTTGAAAAAACCGAAAACATAAAAAAGCAAAAATAAAGGAAAAAAATAAAAATATTTATGAGTATAACAAGTGATTATAGTGCTTAGCAGGGAAGTGAAATGTTTGGAATTGAACTTGGGTATCCCACTTCCCATGTAACACCTTACCCACTAGTCCAACCTCACAATACATCAATCATATGATTTTTCACTGTAAAAATAAAAAAATGCGTACGTTACATATTTTCATTTCTATATATTTTAAGTTCATATAGAAGTTTCAAACTGCAGTTTTAAATTTGACCTTTTCATTTTAAACATACTATATGATCGTTAAGTATGCATATACCAAAGTCTACGAGTAATTAATTTTACGAGTTATTAATTTACGAGTAACTAATTTTACATGAAACGTTTTGTATCATAGTGTATGATATGCGAGTTGACCACACGGTTATATATTATATACTAGCTTAAACACATGTGTAACCATGGGTGTATTTTAAAGAATTTATTTTGTAAGAGGTTATATGCATAAATAATGTAAGAAAAACATCAAACGTAAACAGATTTTGTTAATATATGAAAGAAATAATCAGATAATACGTGAATTATTCGATAAACATTTGAGTTTGTAACAATTATTATAATAAATATCGATGCGTTTTGGTCTCCAGCTTTTATGGTCTTGAATAACAAAGGACGTCTGTGAGCGCTAATCAAGTTAATAACCAATGTCCGTTTCGTGAACACCTAATAGCCAATTGAAAATGTAAGTAAAAGTGTATTGTGATCAATAATTAATTAGACTTTGAAATATAGAAAATAGCCCGTGATATGTACGTTGTACGTACCTCTTGCAACTTGTTCATAGACCTTGTAGCACTTCTTTGTAGACGACATTTGTAGTAGTTTTAAATATATTTCTATCTTGATCACAAACGAAAACCTACAAACCTTTTTTTTGCTTTTGACTCTTGATACAACAACGTATAGTTGTCCATCTGCAAAAACATGACGTGGCAGGTACAAACCAACTTCTAAAAGAGATTGACCTTGGATTTTGAGACTGATAGAGGAAATTGTTTTCAGACGATCTTAAGCGGAATCGTTTATCAGACGGAGTAATTCTCAGTTTTGGTATGATAACCTTCTTTCCAAAATGTGTTCTGTTAATGATTTGGACCCTAATAGAAATTCTTGTTAATTTTAGAACTTGAAGTTTTGTCTCATTACACAATCTATTTGGTTGATCAATATTTCTCAACAATATTATCAGGACTCCTATTTTTAACGCAAGCATGTGGTTCGGTGTGACATCCGTGATTTAATCGGGTTAGTGTTACCTTTAGAAATGGCTAGGAGTTCATTTTGTGAGATTTATTGTGTGCTATGTGTTATATATGTGTGCTAAGTGGTTTGAATAGGTGCATGATATCATTTTGAGGTGTATGATCATCTCATTTTGAGTGCATTTGTGCTTGGTGATGAGCATTTCATTTGTTTCTAGTGTAGGGTGATAATGGAAAGGATTGGGGTTTCGTAATTTGTTGGGGGGGGCATGCAATACTACGTCAATAGTTGGATGATTTTGTGTTAAGTGTTTATGGGAATGTGTCATTTTGGAAATGAGTTAAGTGAGTGAAATATAGAAGTTTGTAGCAAACTTTCCAAAAATGAAAAGTGAAATGTGAAATGAAAAGTTATTTTTAGAAAGTTTATTAAATAGCGTTTATGTAAAAAGGTTTACCCAAATTAGCGGTGTTGTTTGATAATATTTTAAGGTAAGGGAAATGTTATTGTAAATATATGTAATTTATAAAATAATTTAGTTAAATTTGATATATGTATGTATATATAAAATCGGCCCAAGAAAGGAAAAAAGAAAAGAAAATGGATTTTGGGCCTTGTCTAGAGGAGTTTTAGTAGGATTAGGATGCTAGTTAATTAGATAGGTTATCCCTTAGCCAATATATCAAAACCCACAACTCATTCATCCCCAAACCCTTATGAGTCGACCTCTCCCTCCCTAAGAACAAGGAACCAAGAATCTTGATCAAGAAGTAACCAAGAATCGGTTTTAGGATCAAGAAATCAAGAGGTAAGTATGATTAACTTAGTTAGAATTATTGCAATCATGTATAAGACTTATGATGGATCTAGGGTTTACATAAAATACAGATTATATATGAACTTTAATGATAAAATGATGATTAGGGTTAGTTTAGGGTTATGACCATGCATGTTGCATGTCAGGGTTTGCGTTAGATCTTGATTTAGAGTTGAGCATATTTTAGGTCTGTGTTCAACTGATGGTATATAGATGTTAGAAACGTGTTTTGATATGATTCAAGAGCCTAAATTGTAGTTCAAAGAGTCTATATTTTAAAAACTCTAGCCTCGAATGATTTTGAGTTCTGGAAGTTGGTTAAATGTTGGTTACAAGAAAAGTTGTCAAAACAGTAAATACGGGTTAGAATTAGGTCATGTTTAGGAGGGTAAAACCTTAACTTAAAAGTGGAATTAGAGATAGCCAATCTACAGTGATTAAATTCAATATGTATATAAAAAAACCCTAGAAATATAGCTTCTGATTGTGTGTCTAAGTATGTAATTAGGGCCATACATTTTAGTGTGCAATCAGATCTGAATTGGGACAGTTTTGAAGTTGAATTTTATTTGGGGTAGATGCACATGTAATGAGCATTTAGGAATCACAAGGTAGTTACTAAACTCATAAATGAACTTAGGTGATTTTTGGTATAATTTATGAAGGTCAGCAAGTAAGGTTTTTAAGTTAGTAAAGATACACTAAAATTCTACATTTCTGAATTAATTGTAGTTAACTAGTGTAATGTGTTAATGAGGTGGTTAAGGTTGGGCATGGTGTCGGGGTGACCCATGATGGTTACTCAAACCCTTAGACATTCATCATATGTATGTTACATGGACTAGAGCTTTAAGCTTGGTCGCGTGTAACCGTGTTCATTTATTTGTATAGTTGCGTGATAGGAATTGGAAGCTGCGTTTTGAGCATTCAGGTGAGTTACATAGTTCCACTTTTTATTGCGTTTTAAACTTGGGATGGAAATTATTCAAGTGTTGAAATGAGTTTTAAATTGATGTGATTATGTGTTAGTGTAAATGCATGGACTATTATATGGCTGATATGTGTTGTGTGCTACATGTTATGTGATGTGATATTGAGATGTGAACTAAGTCAGGAGGGTTACTTGCGGGTATCCATGGCCTGTTTAGTGGAAAAAATTATTGCCTAGTTAGGAGGATTACTTGCGGGTATCCATGACCTGAGCTAGAGGGGAAGAGATTTGGTATGATCCAAGAGCGATTGAGGTCGTCTGCTTGGTGTTTGAATGATTGATTTGATTGAATTGCATGTACTGTGTTTGGCATGGCAAGGTTGGTGGTTTTACTTGCATGTATTGTGTTTGGCATGTCAAGGGACACCGATTGTTGATTATGATATAGTTGGAGCGGATGGGTACGCCTACCCAAATGTGTTGTGATTGTTGATTTGGATTTGCATGTTAGCTAGTATGTTAGTTAGCATAATTGTCATGCAGTATGTATTATTTTATAATCACAGTAATCAGATAAATTCTTTTAAATGGATTGGATATGTGTGTCTGAAAACCTATGTTTCTCACCAACCATTGTGTTGACGTATAAGCATCATTTTTAGGTATTTAGCAGGATGAGATTAAAGTTAGGAAAAGTGGCTAGATGGACCGTAGGCAGCTGGTGAAGTTTAGTTATCTAGATTTCGTTATTTGTTTTGGATGATGGATGCTATTTTTTTTGCTTTGTTAGGATGTATGAATGTTTGCATGTCATGACGTTGACATGAACTGCCTTCATTTCAATGCCAGACGCCTTTTGGATTTTGTTGATGTGTTTGGGTATTTTCATGACACTACGCGTCTATACCTTGTATTTTATGCATGTTTTAGTTTCTCTATATAGACGACAATGTGTTGTGATGATTCCCTTTCTCGTCGTGCCTCGCGTTTCCGCCTTGGCGGGGTGTGACAGATTGTTATAAGAGCCAATAGTTATAGGGAAGTATGTGGTTGAGCCTAGACTATAACCTAGGGGTCCTTCATGTAGATGCATTTAGGGCTTAAGTGTTTGATGTTATAACTTCTATGCTTCCCCTCTATTTTTGCATAGTTTATATATCCCGTATTTTGCTAAGTTGTTATTTTAGTTATTTTGCCTACCATTATCTGATATGACATGTATTACTTTCTTAGTAATTTAGCTATGATTTTCCCCACCCGTAAGAAGTCTCGTTGGGGAACCGTTTTCCCAACTGAACTTAAGCGTTATAAGGAGCCTCTTGTGGAACCGAAGGAGATAGGATAGTTGATCGTTTGTCGGATGCACGTAATAGGGCTGGACCCGCAGAGTCGGGTGATTCTTGCGGAGGCAAAGTCAAACCCAAGCAAGGCCCAGCATAAGTTTATCCCGTCCTTTACCTCGTCATGTTGTTATTGATTATTTTTTTGGATATTTCGTATTTGGGAATTGTTGCGAGACTTTCGTTCCTTTATGTCGTTTCAATTTTATTTTGATATAAGTAAGTAGTTATTTGATGGAGCATCCTTTATGTGTTAAGTTGGAGTGGTTTAAGATGTGCAATGTGGTATATGTGCTTATATGTGAATTATGATTGAAATGGGTAATCTTGGAAGTAAGTACACGTGTGAAAGGAGGCACTTATAATTATGGTGGCCAACATAATTATAAAGGCATCACACACGTAGACTTGTGACCATGATTGCATTTATTTGTGTTTGGTTGTAAGGTGGTAGTGTAATATGTTTTTTTATATGTGTATTCATGATAAGGATGGTGGTATGGGTAGAGAATTATTCTCTTACCCTAATTGGAGGATATGTTAAGTTGAGTTGTATAGATAGTAAGTTTCCCTTCTATCTAGTATTTGCGGATACCTAGTATTGCTATTATAGAGGTTGCTCGTTTGCTCGGTTGTTTGTTCGGATTTCCTAAGTCTAAGCTTAGCATCCCTTCATCGTACTTTGTTAGTAAGGATACCTACTCGTATGAGTATCAAAGGTTTCTTTTAAGCACTAATTGTTCCTAACATATTAGTGTGGGGGATCTTATCTCTCTTATTGTATATCCTTGGTGTTGTAAACCATTTGGCTGACTTTACGTGTTAGTAGCGATGCTTTAGGTTTTTGCTCTGTTGATCGTTATTTGGATATGAACTTAAGTTTTCTTTTTGGGTACGTAACGTCTGATGAGTTTTCTTGTACGAGTTCGTTTGATTTTATTTTTGAGTATATGGTTCCTGGCATTTTCTTTCGTTCTTAAACAATAGAATTGTGTTAGGGTTTGTACGGTGTTTTACGATCCCTGTTGGTATTATGGTGTCCTTTGTTTGAGTAACATATCTTTATAACCTGATGTTAATTTATATAAAAACTTTGACTATTAAGTTGGTATTTGGAGAAAATGTGTATAAAACGTCTTTGTAAATAGATTTATTTTATATAAAATCTAGGTTTAAAGTGATTCATAATTGGAAGGTTACAATACACCATTAGATAACATCTCTAGATTTTTATGACAACCAGAATGAATTTTTCAAAGATTACATTTAAGACAATTTCATTATTATTAAAATGATTTTATACTTAAAGTGACTTTCTTGATTTAAATTGATTTTCATAAAAACATGATTTAATTTGGCCTTTCGAGTAAAGTCGATAATTGGTATAAGAACTTTCGTCTTTCGTATTGATTTTTTTATGTGTTCATTTGTCATGGTACATCTGTTGATTTTCTTTCGTTTGCGCTTTCACTCGGTGAAAACATGTATCCTTTATTTTAAAGGATTCTTATGTCATTTGATCCACGTCTAATTGCATATGTGGAATCTCCTATATGCATTCTAGCCTTTGACTCGATATTCGTTTGTTATCCTATTTGATTGTTCGTAACCCTTAGAGTTCGTTGATACCGTTGGGTCACAGAAGTTTTGATGTGATTGTGAGGATGGACTGGTTGTCTAAGAATAAGGTTGTTATAGTGTGTCATCAGAAGGTAGTAGAGATTCCGATAAAAGAGGGTGGGATACTTCAAGTTCATGAAGAACGTACTTGGAGAGCTGCCAAAGCCCTAATGAACGATAAGGTAGATGAACTTAGGATAAGTAATATACCCGTGGTGCGAGATTTTACTGATGAGTTTCCGGAAGACTTGTTGGGGCTACCACCGCAGCGACAAGTTGAGTTCTGTATAGACTTAGTTCCTGGAGCGACGCCGGTCGCGAAGTCTCCATATCGTTTGGCACCCTCGGAAATGCAAGAATTGTCTGGGCAACTTCAAGAGTTGCAAGACAAGGGTTTCATACGACCTAGTCATTCACCGTGAGGAGCACCTGTGTTATTCGTAAAGAAGAAAGATGGATCTTTTCGTATGTGTATCGATATGGGAGTGAACAAATTAAATTGTTTAAAAAACCTTTATCACTCCCTTAGGATCGATAATTATTTGATCAGCTATAAGGAGCGTTTGTCCTTTCTTAAAAGATAGATTCGGTCAAGGTTATTCATCAGCTTTACGAGTGCATGAGGATGCCATTCTCAAGGACCGCCATTTTGAACGAAGATTACAGACATTTTTAAGTCTTACCGGTTATGCCTTTTGGTTAATTCAATGCTAACCAACGGTTTTCATGGGACTTATTGACTGGGTTTGTCAACTTGTACGTAGGTAGGTTTGTCATCGTATTCATTGATGACATTCTGGCCTACTTAAAGTCGAAGGAGGAACATGAAGTTCATTTGAAGTTAGTGTTGGAGTCACTGAGGAAGGAGAAGTTGTATGCTAAGTTTTCTAAGTGTGAGTTTTGTTTAGAAGAGGTGCATTTTCTTGGTCACATGGACCCGAGTAAGAGTGAGGCAGTGAGGAATTGGATGATTATTCTTAGGATTGGCAGGTTACTACCGACGTTTATCGCAAAAAAAAATTAAGATTGTTGAACCCCCCTTACTTCCCTAACTGAGAGGAATCAGAAGTATAAGTGAAGCGTATTGGTCTCCAAGAATAGATACGGCGTATTAGGATAAAACCTATACGGCGTATCTACTATTTTTAACCTGCGTTGACTAAGTCAACAAAATTCGCCAATACGGCGTATTTACAGACCTCAATACGACGTATTGAGTTTCTGTATTTAAACTCAACCAATACGCCGGATCTGTTTTTACCACAAATTTTCACTCCACACACAAAAATGATTTTACCACTAAAATACCTGGAGATTATTCTTGTTCTTGATTCAAAATCGTACTCATCTTTATCACGATTTAACGGTAATAATCTTTCCCCTTTTCTCTTTTGGATTTACTATTTCAAATTAAATTTAAGAATTAGGGTTAGGGTTTTGAGAATTAGGAGATATGCTTTAAGTTTAGATCTTATTTACCCCTCCTGAATAAGTTGTTGGTAAAATTGTTAATTGGGTCAAAATGGGTAAAAAGGGGAACCCCCTTTTTGTTTTCATATTGCAGAGCAATATGGCATATCCACTAACATAGATATGGCATATTGACCAAATTTTACCCAACTTTAAAACCCCAAATACGATGTATTCAAGTAAATTGAATACGATATATTGACTTGAATAGGATCCTGAGTTTTCAAACCCATACGTCGTATTGACTAACAACTATATGGTGTATTGACCATATTGATCCTTATACGACGTATCCATTTATGAATACTCTGTATCCACCCTCAGAGAATGTTTAGATTTTGTAATCCTTGAACTTATCTCGTTAATTTTGCAGATATGGCACCCTTACCACCACGTGAGTAGAGACACCCATTTCTTAGGTACCAGGGTTTAAAGTACACTGATGCGGATATTGCTGATTTCGAGGAGAGGTTGGAGAGGATTTACAGTCGAGAGATACAATGGGTTCAGGTTGTGGACTTTTAGAGGATGCCCAAGCTTATGAGGGATGGTTTATTTGCTAGGATGGTGATGGAGCACCGTGATGATGTCAGGGTTGTAGTATTCACTAGTCGAGCTTGAGGGAGGCTGTTTGATACTAGGGGACCACTGGTTTGGGAGCTCATTATAGAGTTCCTTAGCACGCTTAGATTTAGAGAGGTATTGCTTGACTTGGATGCTCCTGATAGTATTCATTTTCAGTTAGGTGGAGCCAAGAGACGTTTAAGCTAGAGGCAGATTATTTTGGCCTTGGGATTACATACCGAGGAGGAGATGGAGTCCCTCAATTTTGCTAGGTACTAAAGTGAGAGTGAGAGGATGATCCCTGGGAAAGGAGATCTACACGATTATTAGAGGGATATTTTTACTGATGGAGATTTCTTGAGACCTCCCCCTTCCTACACTTTAATTAGAGATCCGGTGTTGATACTTTGCCATAGGATGATGGCACATAGTATTGATGGTAGGAGTCAGGCACCAAAAAAGGTGACCATGATTGATTTGTTTTATTTGAGAGGGCTGGATGTTAGATCGGTCAACATCCCTTACTTATAAGCCCGATATCTGAGGAGGTTTGCTGCTTGGATGAAGAGCGGGGCTTATATCTCTGGTGGGCAGTTTGTAGCTCGATTAGCTGAGCATTTTGGACTCCTAACTGCGGAGATACTTCAGGGATTGACGGTTATTGCCCCTGAGCTCCCAATTATTGATATGACTGAGCTGGTGAGATTACATATTTGTATGAAGGTTGATAATACATGGGCTTGGGTAGCCCTGGGACCAGAGAGGCATCCCGATGCTGTGGCTGGTGCCCTTGAGGCCGCTAAGGATGCTCCTGTTGTTGATAGGGTGGCCAGGCTATTTCAGCACCCATGCAGGCACCTCAGCAGCCACCACCACCACCTCCAACAGCTGCTAGGACTATGCCCCAGAGATTGGGGAGACTTGAGGAGGAGATGCAAGGACTGCGTAGGGATGTTGGGAGTTTACGTGGACTTGTGAAGAGATCGATGACCGATCAGGGGAGATTCTCCACATGGATGATTTCGTGTATAGCACAGCTGATGGAGGCTAGTGTGCTGACATACCAGGCATTCGATGGGACTTTCCGAGGGAGCTCACTTGCGGCATTCCAGAGACGCACCAAGCAGAGGACTGGCAAGGCCAGCACCTCCACAACCCAGCAGGACCAGCAGCAGCCAGACCCATAATCCCTCTGTCCCTATCCTTTGTGTATATCTTTTGTACATTTATTATTCATATCGTGATGTATCTAACTATTAAACAAGTTCTCATATTTTTGTATATATATCATGGTATGACGTTTTGATTTGTTTGTGTATAATAGAATCAAACCTGGCAGTAAGTTCAGCACCATAGCTCGTGGGTACATTCCAGATACAAGCATCATATCTAAAACAAGAGTAACAAAATGAAGAATAGAGATGATTTCAAATGAGTAAGAAGGTGAAGAAAAGTCTAACTTAAAGACTTCACTATAAACAAAAGTTCTTTCCGGGAGACAACCGGATTGTTATTTAATTTTATCGTGTCTGTCTTCTCAGACATCAATACGGCGTATCCGCTCCATACCATACGGCGTATTGATTGTCTGGACGTTATAAGTCTTTATTTTTTTATGCACTTTAAAAACATTATTGTCAGTTCTAGCAATATGGCGTATTCATGCACATGATACGGCGTATTCACCAAAACTGACCCGTATTTAGTTTGTTTAGTTTAATTTAAATTAACCGTAGGTACCAAGATAGGAATACACGTTTTTTCCTATATTTTATACAGGACCTCGTGAAAGAAATATCGACGAATATTGGTGGAGAATTTACAAATCTGAAGATCTTGAAGTGTTGGAGTCTTGAAACTTCAAGGCGGCTGTTCAACACAATCTTGCTAATAAACTCAACATGGAGAATCTACCGAGCAAATATCAGGGGAGTTTCTCATTCTAATTCTTTTTAATTCTCGTATTTAATGTTTTATCTATACAACGAGGACGTTGTATAATTCAAGTGGGGGGATGGAATTAGAATGTTTACTTGTCCTAATTTTCACACTAAAATGCTTAAATTATGCTCAAATTTAATTTTTTTTCAAGCATACTTTTGTGAAATTACTTGATACATAACCCGCACACAATAACCCTTGTTAGATATTGTGAGGATTTAACCTTATTTGTTTCCAAATGTTTACCCAAATTCCACAAAATATGAGTGTGCCGGTGATGTAGTAGACTTTAGAACTTGGCTTGGTATATCTATTCGAGACCGCAGTGATAAGTACTATGGATTTAGATGGAGTAACTTGTTTAAATTGGTAAATTTTAGGATTACACCCAAATCGCCTTTACATGTTGCTTATTAACTAACTACACCGGTTAGTTAACCCCCGTATAAACCCTTTGTTTACTCTTATTTTAAGAGTAAGATACCCCTAGAACAACCCGTAGAGCCAATCCTTTAGGAACTACACCAATTATTTGTTTCGTTACACCTTTACACCTTAGCCTACCATGTTAGATTAAGTTTATTTTACAGTTGCTAGTTGCTTAAAGTGTAAAGTTTGTATTTCTCGAGTCTTGTGTCTATTTTGGTACGGTTGGAAGAAATTTGCACATCGCAAATGGGAATGTATATTATAGTCAAAACTCATGTATTTTTACTACCATCGCAATTAATGGTACGTCCGAAGAACAAAGAATTATCGAAGGAATTATCCGGAATTATTATGATCGTGAAGATGGTGAAACTACACCGAGTTTCGTAGTATAGTGTTAGCAACAACAAAAATCGAAAAATTAGAAAAATCACAACAAAAAAGAGAAAGAAAAGTTTGAAGATAATCGCTTCGCAACTACCGAAGGAATTACACGAAGGATCGATTATTCGTTGATACAAATCGGATGTAGAGTATTGTATAAAGTGGTAGATATCCCACTTGCCTTGTAAAGTATGTAAATTATGGGATGATTAGGAAGTTGATCGTTACGGGAACGCCAACTTAGGTTGTTGTTTTTTATCTATGATCAAGACGTTGTAAATAGTTGTGTCTTTATCATGGTAACGGTTGGGAAAAAGTGTCTAGCAACTTGTATTTTAGACTTAATCTATTTGTTTCGTAATTTTTATTTAACAACAATTTAATTCCCTTTCCTAATTATTAACCATGGGTTTTACGCGAATGAGGATGTGATCGAGCGTGCATGTCTATTCCGTCGTTACGGCCATATATGCATGTCTCAGCTGCCTTGTTGGTTTATTACTATTGGTGAAAGTTAGAAGATCCATACCCTATATTACTCTACTATTCCTACTCTTTAGCTTATTCGAGGTGGGAGTGAGCAGTCACATGTGTCTATCCCGTCGTTACGGGTGTGTATGTGTGGTCTTTGTCGCCCTCCTGGAATATTGGTATCGATAAAGATTAGTTAGAGTAATCAACCCTAAGCCTTCTCATACAAACTATGCTATTATTAAATAATAATTAAGGTAATGAAGGAAATTAGTTAATTAATAATACAAATATATATATATATATATATATATATATATATATATATATATATATATGTATTAAATAGGGGGCCGACGGTTTTGGTTAGGAATTGGGTTTAGGAGTTATAATTTTTATCAAATTGGGCTTAGAGAAGGATAAGAACCCACTAGAGATAAATACCAATGAACCTAGCCTATTATCCATTCCCCTTCCCCTCTTTTAGTCATTCATATGCAGCCCCAAAACCCTAAGGAAGTCAATTTTCATTTATTGATCATGGGAAAACATCAAGAATATCAGTTGTTTTTTTTAGGTTCTAGCATTCTAAGTGTAAGCATGTTAATCATACTAATTTATATATTTAATGTACATGAATTTATGATGGATCTAGGGTTTTCATAAATTTAGAATAATAATGATTTTTATGATGAATAGAATTATTTGGGTTGGATTAGGGTCATGTTTCATGCAATTGGTTAGGTTAGATTTGCGTTAAAACTTGATTTAGGGTTGAGCAGAATTTAGGGTTGAGGTTCCAACTGATGATATCTAGATGATAAAAACGTGTTTTGATATGATTCCAGTGCCTAAATTGTAGTTCAAAGAGTCTACTTTTCAGAAAGTCCGGCCTCGATTGATTTGGAGTTCAGGAAGTTGGTTAAACATTAGTTACAAGAAAAGTTGTAAAAACACTAAATACGGGTCAGATTTAGGTCATGTTTAGGAGGGTAAAACCTATACTTAGAATTAGAATTAAGCTTAGCCCTTCTACAGTAGTTAATTTCCATATGTATATAAAGAAACCCCAGAAGTAGATCGTCTAATTATTTGTCTAAGTATGGTTAATAGGTCCAAACGTTTTAGTGTGCAATTAGATTCGAATTGGGGCTGTTTTGAAGTTTGATTTTCTTAGGAGTACTTGTGCATGTAAATGGATTTTGGAAATCCAAAGGTTGTTAATATACTCATAAATGAACATGGGTGATTTTTGGGATGATTTATGAGGGTCATTAAGTAAGGGTTTAGGGTACGTAAAGTCATGATAAAATTCTGCAATTCTGAGTTAATTATAAGTAACAAGTGGAAGGAGTTAATGAAGTGGTTAAGTTTGGGCATGGTGTCAGGGTGACCCATGATGGTTAATTAAACCCTTAGACATCCATCATATGAGTGTTACATGGACATGAGCTTTTATCTTGGTCGCGTGTAACACATTTGTGTTTGTATTGTATAGCTTGTGTGGATATTGTTTGGAAGCTGCTTGTGCTTCAGGTGAGTTTCATAGCCCCTCTTTTCTTACGATTTATTAGGGTGGAAATGATACAAAGTGTTTGGAAATGTTTTGATTACTGTGATAATGTGTTGTCAAAGATGCATGGAATATATGTGACTATTATATGTTGTGTGTTACATGTTTTGTGATGTGATATTGAGAATTGTGAACTAAGTTAGGGGGATCACCTGCGGGTATCCATGGCCTGTTTAGTGGAAGGTACTGTGGCCTAGCGGGCAGGATGGTTACTTTGAGAGTGTCCACGACTAGGGCTAAAGGGGTAACCACAGGGACCTTAGTACGATTGAGACGTCTTATAAATCGTTACTGGGAAATCGTGTAAGTGGATTGTATTAGATTGGATTGTATTGGATTGGATTGGATTGGATTGTATTAGATTGGATTGTATTGGATTGGATTATATTGGATTGGTTGTGCATGCTAGCCTGTATGATAGTTCATTTATTGTCCTGCAATGTTTTCTTTATTATCACAGTAATGTGCAGTTTGGATTTTATATCGTGTCTTAAACCTATGACTCTCACCAACTTTATGTTGACGTTTTTAAGCATCATTTTCAGGTGAGTATCATGATGATAAGAAGGATGTTAGGAAGAGTGGCTAGAGAGACCCTAGGCATTGCTTGTGGAGTTGTCTTTTCTAGTCTTTTTATTTATGACAATTGTTTTGCTTGATACTTGTTTGTTGGAGATTGTTAGTATTTGGATTATTTTGTTTCGTGTACGACATTACTTTAGTAATGCAAGACTCCTTTATCTTGTGTTGGGTATTGTCATGACACATAGTGTCCATTTGATTATTTCCTTTATTTAGATTTCTCTATAGTAGACACCATTGTGTTGTGATGATATCCATTCTCGTTACGCCTCGTGTTTCCGCCTCGGCGGGGTGTGACAGATTGGTATCAGAGCCTTTGGTTATAGAGAAGTAGGTGGTCGAGCCTAGACTATAACCTAGGGGTCCTTTATGTAGATGCATTTAGGGCTTAAGTGTTTAATGCTATAACTGCTATGCTTCCCCGCTATATTGCATAGCTTATATTTTCCTAGTTTGTTAAGTTTTCATTTAGTTATTTTGTCTTCCATTATCTGATATGATATGTATTACTTTCTTAGTATTTTAGCTATGTTTTTCCCTCACCCGTAAGGAGTCTCGTTGGGGAACTGTTTTCCCAACTGGACTTAAGCGTTATAAGGATCCATAAGAGGAGCCTCTTGTGGAACCGAAGGAGATAGGATAGTTGATCGTTGGTCGGATGCGCGTAGTAGAGCTGGACCTACGGAGTCGGGTGATTCTTGTGGAGGCAAAGTCAAACCCAAGCGAGGCCCAGCATAAGTTTATCCCGTCCTTTACCTCATCATGTTGTTATGATAAGTTCTTTCGGATATTTTGTATTTTTGGGGAATTATGCGAGACTTTTGTTCCTATATGTCGGTTTGATTAATAATCTTCATTATAAAATAAATTAATACAATTAATTATCAACCATTTGTTATTATAAAATTAGTATATTACTAATTTCAATGTTTTATATGCTCTTAAATTATTAATTATTCAATAAACTTTTAAACTTATTAATTAATTCCGATTAAATTCTGCACACAAAAACAAATTTTTTCAACATAATAAATAAAGTTATCACCCACTTCTACAATTTACATTATAATCAAATAATTTATTTTAATTAAATTATTTATTTTTAATATATATTATTCTTTATATTTTAAACAATATAAGTTAATATTTTAATTTGTATATAATTATACTCTACCCTAATTATTATTAAATTTTAATTTTATTATCATATAAATTAAGATTCCTGTTCAAATCTTAGTATTCTTCTACCTAGTATTTCAAATATATATATTTTTATACTTTTCTCTTAATATATATATTAATTCCTAATTCTAATCATAGCCTCCCTTCCTCTAACTTTTAATTCATACATACCAAAATTTCCATCTACTACACAATTAATATTTTTTATCTTACTCATCTAAAAATTAACTCTCTCTATTTCAATATAAATACATTTCCTAGATTACACTTTTGTAATTAAACTCAAATTTATACAATAAGTATATGTTCGTTATAAGCCTGGATATGAAACTCACGTGTAATCAGATCAATTATGTAATGTATGATAACATGTTATCACTGACTTGTATGTCTAATTGGAGATGTTCCTTAGTGTAGTTAGTACGGAGTTCTCTTATCGATAAGAAGCTAACTTGTTAATGCTCTAGTAAGTGTTGTGATGTCGAGATAATGTCTTCGAATCTATTTAAGTTCATGACCGACCACGACTGTACGAAAGTATAGATGCTATATGTTGATTTACGTGAAGTAGAACTAGAGAGAAAATCAGTACGATAATGAATATTAGTGATCGATAGCCTTCGCGCCGCTGTGGCATGTTTTTGTAAAGTTGTTGAGCAGATCTTGTGGGGTGTTCTCGCCGTATACAGTGAGGTCAGTAAGGTGCGTGTGACGTCATAACAACTCTTTAGAAATGGAAAGAGATCTAATGTAAGGAGAAAGCTGGCTAGAGAGTGTTTGAGAATGATACAGTAGTGTATCTCTAGATGAGAGAGAAGGGTATGAATTCAGTGGTTTTGTGTACAATTAGGTGTTTATTCGGTGTGCGTTAAGTAGTAGATGTGTTATGTGTGAATATTTTGTGATGTTCGTCTAATTATTAGATATATGATAAACCTCGAGAGTAGAGACATTGTGATGAGTGCTTGTGTTGATAATGTAGGTATTGGAGACTCATAAGAAATCTGCGTGTGTGCCGCGCTAGAAAGAATAGAGTCTCTGCTTTGTGTAGATATTAGAGTGAGAAGATAGAGATAGTGTTAATACATGGCTCGCATATAGGCGTAGATAGGTGTTTTAGCCGACTTATAAAATGTATTTTTCAATGGATCGGACCATGTTGATAGTGGTTGACGAGTTGAATGTTTCATCGAGGCTGGAGGTTCTGCCTATATAATTCATTCGTCCCCGTCCATTAAAAAATTGCTCAGAAGACTTGTGTAGAGTTATGAAACCGTCTATTAAAACGGTGAAGACATTTCATTTGTTTAGGTATCTTGAACAATTGTTGGCTTGAGTTTTCTGTGCTCTCCCTCTGCAATAACTTTAGTAATTAACGCTTTGAGTTACAGCCTTTCTCAATTTTTATTGTAGTGGATTATGGTCACAAATGAACAGGTAATATATGTCACAATAATAAAAGTTTATCAGTGTCACCATATCATTAGTAAATTTTGAGTGTACAGAAGGTTATACTGTTATATATGGTGTTCATATAGTACTGAGGCAACACACCATGGATTTAATGGTATATACTGAGCACAGAAAACATGGAATCATTTGGTACGGAAACGACTTATGACAATAGTGGTCAACTGAATCTGTGAATAATCCTATCTTATCGAATGAAATCCTGAATTATAATTTTTTAGTATTTAACGGAGGATCGCTGCACGCTCGTTTTATCGTCGCGTAAGTCATTGTATATTCTTAAATACAGTTTAAATCAGTGAAATAACTCATTACCGTGTGATATTAAGAAGTATGTTCGTAAAGGTTTAGAATCTCTCAAGCAATATCATCATGTTACGTTTTCATTAATGGCTCGCTACTTATACTATACAGGCTCAAGGCGATGCTCTACTCTGTTTCACTTGCTCCCCCGGTGTATAGCGGATTGAGTTTTTACGACTCACGGTTTGGACTACCAATCGTCTAATCATTCCCTCTCTTGTTAAGTGAGAGGGCGGTTCTCTTACGCGAATGGTTCTCTGTAGGCAGAATCATTTCGTGCATGTGCACAGTTTGTCGCTGATATGGCCGTTGATCGCAACCAAACCTGGGCACGCTCAGAGTCTCCCGAAATATATATATTTTAGTCCGACGCGGCGACATGCACAATGGCAATTTAAGAAAACCGAAATAAGTAAAAGAAAGTGGAATCATTAGATGATTATGAATTCATATACTTGTGGGTTAGAAAATTACGTCAAAACAATGTTGGATAGAAACTTTATGCATTAAAAAACGTTATTGAATTTTCGGACATTTTTTTCGTTTTGAGAATCACAAAAATGTGAAACCTGTTTTATGTAAAAAAATTAACGTAAATAAGTAATTAGTCGTAAATTTTCATTTCGAAAATTAATTACTTAAATGTATAAATAAATAAATGCTTAATTTATTTATGATCAAATGAATTTTTATTTTTCCTAAACTTTGCATTTTTATAAAATTAATTACATGGCCGGCAAGGGAGCTAAGGGGGCCGGCCATGTAAAACGGCTCCCAGCTCTGCCTATAAATAGTGGATGTTCCACAGTTTTTTAAACTTTTGCCTTAGTACATTCCTTTTTGTTTTAATTTCAGTTTACATATTTCCCTACAGTCGTTTGATCATTAATCCTAGTATTTGTTTTCAGTGATTCCAAGCTTAGGTCTTCAAGTGCAATAGAGAAGAATCACTTCGAATCATCAAGTTACGAAGTATTATGCTTTAAACTCGTTTTGTTTATCGTAATAGGTTCGACCGTTTGTAGTCTTGTTAATTATTTATATCTCTTTTGAATTGTGTATAATAGTTAGATCGGGAACTAGATTAGTGTTAGTGTTGGGTTGAAGTGAAATCTTTAAACTGTAGGTTAGAATTTTAGACTCCAAAATACAAGTGTGTGGTAAGAATGGTCTAGCTAATATTAGGACTCGACTTTTGGCTTAAGTGTACGAAAATGGTTGTAAGATCCTTGTGTGCGGTTTTCTTCGCCTAAAAGGAGTTGTTGACTTAGTGAAGAGAATCTCGAGTTGGGTTACTCGAGGAGTGGAAGTAGGACGTAAGAGGAGCTTCTCAGTACGAACCACTATAAATACGCTCTTTATTTTATATTCTATTCACTCTATGTGATATTCAACTCATTTTGTTTGTTGTAGGCTTTGATCTTATCTGTAACTCTTATCGTCTTGTCTACACATATAACATTATTTATTTATTGTCTCTATGTATTGTACTCAACTAGATTGTTCATATTGTTGGATTGTACACTATTTACTGAGATAATATGAATTTCACGAATCATTATTAAGCAATTTTTATATACGCAGAACGTCACATTAAGTTATAAAGCGGTAAAACTATAGCAACCTACTCCCTTCTAGTTTCAAACCATAATTGTATCAGAAGCCACGTCAAACTCAAGATTTTTAAAGATATACTGCGTTTTAAAAATTGAATCGATCTTGGAATCGGAAAAAATATATATAGAGTAAGGGCACAATCTAATGCATATAAGGACCACAACCATATTTGAATGTGATGATTTTTAATTTATGGAAAAATAGATTCGGAAACCTTATGTGAAATCAAAAGATCGTAGAGTATTTGGCATAGATGTTATATACGTAGTGGTGACTTTTTTTCCTACTATTCAAAATAATCCCAAAGAACTAAGAAAAGGATGAAATTTGTACTCATTTGAGACTAAACAAACGCGATCTCGATATCTTTAAAAGAAACTATGCTCCAAAAGTGATGAAAGCTCTTAATAATTGGTAGAATTAAATAAGTTGCTTTGTCACGTAAAGAATATCGTAACCAATGAATTTTTTATGTGTACAAAACCGCAAAGAAATTTTTGGGATATTTTACTATTGGACTCACCAAATAGAGTAATTATAAAAGTCAAGGATAACAACAATAAATCTTTTTGTTCAACAATTATGAACTCTCATTTACGATTCTCGAGGAAAGAGTAAATCGATGAGATATATGATTTTGCTAGGTTAACACTATCGGTTCTTAGTCTAATACAGCTGACTTGGATTGTAAAAGTTTTTTCTAAGCAAGAACTATGTTGAGGAAATTTTCTTTGGGCACTTCATCCTAAAGATGTCGCGCTCAAAAGTCACGGTATTGAGGACGTCGAAGGATATCGTGATGCATCAACTGATCACTTGCATAAGTTATACTCGTGCAAGAACTTTTAAAAAGTATTTAGAAGTGATATGATATACAGCAATGATTCATGAGAAATGGATCAATGGCGCAAATTGGAGAACAAAGTAGATTCTTCTCGCCTTGAAGGCTAAAATGAATCTAGTAATAAATCACGCACTCGCATCACGCACTGATGAAAAAAGTTCTACTAGTCGTTTAGTGAAAGAACGATGAGTTATGCATATGGTCCGTTGAGAGATTCATTCAAGAAGTTTTTCAAAAAGTACGAGGAAGGTTTGTAAGACAAGCCCGCGTGTGAAAGAAAGTTCGCTCTCAAAGTTGATAATAGATGTACTAAAAATGGTTAAAAAGCGAAAATGGTATATATGTCTTTAAGTTGCGGAGATCACTATAAAGACCTATTAGAGAATGCCCGAAAGCACAAGATGCAAGAACTAAATGGCTTTTGTTGGAGGAACTTATGTGAATGCGCCCGGTTGAGACGGTGAAGATGAGGAATGAAAAACACTCTAATGATCGAACTGTCTTGTAGCTCAAGAGCTGTATAATGTTGATATGCTTGGGATTTTTTAGGAGTTCGACGAGTTGGGATTTTGAATAGTGGAAATGCTCAAAACACATGACGGGTAACCGAAATGCTGATTCGTAGTTCATTAGAACATAAGATACAATGGAGGTAATTGTGATTTTCGAAAGTAATTTTCGTGGGGTAACCATCATAGGCTCAACTGGCGCTTTTTTCACGATTTCACTCCGCATGATCCTCATTTATTGAATATGTTGAGCAAGTAGATAATCTAGATAACTATTTAACTATTGCATTATGTAGTTGGTCTTAATAGTGATTTAAATATGTGCAAACGTTAATTTTTTACATAACTTATAGATAGCCGAGAAAATAATCTAAGAAGACGAAAAAGTCTTAGGTAGTGGAATTAGATAAAAGAGGCTTTATATGTGTGGAAAATTAGGAAATAAGCCGGAATAATATAGTACTATCCTGCTCTGCAACACCTTTTGAGATGAAATCTATTTCTCTTTACCTCTATTTCATTAGGAGATTGAGGTCATGACAAGAAATATGAATTTCATTCTCAATTCCTTCTGTATCTAAGGAGTTGATTTAGAACGTCTAGCATCATAGTAAATCGATCGCACCGAAAATTTTCGTGATGCTTGCATATAGTATGAATCGAAAGCCTTAATGCTAGTAACAAAGCAAATAAATATCAGTCTCGCGTCTTAGATTGCTTAGAAACCTATTACATGGACTTATTCGCCCTTCCGCCATACGGAGTTATGGAGGAAATTGTTACACCTTATTTATTGTAGATGACTATTCTCGATGTACTTTTGGCACTAGATTTTAGGAAATAAACCGAAGTTTCGAAAAATTTGAAATATTTAGTTAAATATTTAACAAATTTAGATGTCGCTCTCTGCAGTGTCAATTAGAATGGATCATGGTCATAAATTTGATAAGGAAGTACAATTCGGAAACTATTGTGACTCTAATGGGATTTCTTACAAATTTTCCGCCCCTCGTACTCCGCAATCAAATAGGGTAGTAGAAAGAAATAATCGTACTCTACAAGAAATGAGTAGGACTATGTTAAATGAAAAATGAGTTCCACTAAGTTATTCTAGGATAAAACCCATTATGAATTTTTAAAGGTAGGACCCAATCTTAACCTACCTGCAAAGTATTTGGAAGCAATTTTTCATCATTTAATATATAAAAGATTATATCATCCAAGTTCAACCCTAAAAGTCTTAAAAATGAGTTTTTACTATGATATTAGCAAAATAGTAAAGCTCTATATAATATCAACAAAACATGTACCATGAAAAGGTCAAAGAAACCTTAAATGTGACATCGATGAAACACCTCCCCGCCTAAAACATCCACCTTGGTGGATGACGATTTGTCGAAGAAGGTAGCTGTTAAGATTTAATGAGACAAGACCTTTAGGCAATGATGCAAAGGATAAATCTTTAGAAAACATGATAATCCATTATATTTAAGAGAAGCTAAGGAGTCATCCAATTTTATCTCAAATGATGTTTGGGGAACATTAGTCCCAAATTCATAAGGATATGACCATATTTGAACTAAATGAGATTATAGAAAACAACGCGCTTGACGAAAATGGTGTCGTGTTAGAAATAAAGCTAGGACTAGTACGTTCCAAGGTTTACAATCAACAAGAAGGATTCGTACTTATGACAAAACTTATGCACCTGTTAGCTAGATTAGATTCCATAGAAGAATTCTATGTTGCTTACGCATGCGCACTAGACTTCAAATTATTTCAAAATGGATGTGAGAGTATCATTCTTACAAGTTTATCATTATGAGGAGTTTATTGTGGGCACAACTTTTGGATTTCATTGTCTTCGACAACCTAATCATGGTTTATAGACAAAAGAAAGTTCTCTACGCGACTTAACAAGGCTCAAAAGCTTGGTATGATCAGATTAAAGCCCTTTCTTATTAAACATAATTATCTATGAGACGGTAGATAACACACTCTTTCCCTAAAAAAGAAAAATTATAATCTCATAATTGTTCAAATATATGTTCGACGACATTATTTTAGCTCAAAACACTGTCATAAGAATTGTGTGATGTTTTTGTAATAGATCATGCGTCTATGAATTTGATCACGAGTATGATAGGCTGCGATACTCTAAACTTTTTCTTAGGAATACAAATAAAGAACAATTAGAAGGATGATTTATTCCTAAATCAATCAAAAGATATTTAAAATAAATGCTATAAGAATTTGGATTAGAAGAATCTAAGCCTGATAAAAACTCCTATGTCTACCGGACAACGAAAATCACAAAACAGAGAAGAAGGTGGAGTCGTGGTAATACTAAATATAACGGTATGATAGGTAGTATATATATACTTAACGACATGTAGGCCCGATGATTATAATCGTTAGCACTGTTTGATTTTGTGCACGCTTCAGAGGATCCTCAAGACCTCTCCATTCTTGAAGCGGCTTTTTTAAACGTATCTTTTGCATATCATTAATAGGTACTAACCACACTGGGATTATTGGCTTCCTATGGGGGGTCCCGCCATACGAAACCGTTAGTATATGCCGACTTTTGATCATATGGGTGATTATGTGGATCGAAATAGCACCTAGCCGGTATTTTTACGTTTATAGTGATGTGTTTAACATTTTTCCCACCGTTGGTTTTCAAGAAGAAAACTTCTCTTGCATTTATCCACTACCAAGCCCGAAATACGTAAGTTGCGAAAAGGCATGCCCATCAAGCGCACTAGGCGTGAGAAACAAACGGCCTCATTGATTATGGCATTCTTCTTGACGACATTCTATAACGTGTGTGACATACCAAAGCGAGCAATAGAAATTAAGCAGAAAACCCAGTTCAACACTAGCGTAACCAAAACAGATCGAAATTCCTGTCATCATTTATTCGCGTCAATGTTATCAAAAGGGAAAATATTCCATCGAAAGGTTCCGTCGAAAGACAACATCGTCGACATTCTAACTAAAGCTCTTAAACGAGAATTGTTCAATTACTTGCGTCTAGGTCTAGGAATGATGGAACAAAACGACTAAAACCTTTAAAGTAATCATAATACCAAAATTATTGATAAACTTTCTCAAATATTTATCCACAAAATAACGCCAATTATCATAGATAAAACGGAATAATATCCCAATCTCACTTATATAATCCACCAAATTACACTCACAAACTCGAAAAATTCGGGAATATATAGTCGTCATAAGGGCGGCCCTTGATATCTAGGGGACCGGCTATTTAATACAGGCCACCCTCTTATCAATAATGGGGTTCTCGGCCATTATGACAGATAAAATTATTTTTTGTAATAAAAAAAACAGAAAACAATAAACCCCCAATTGGCTTCTGCTAAATGAGGGAATATAACACCCAACCAAATCTCCATGAATACCATCTAACTCAATCTCATAACGCAAAACATATTACTCACTCAAGGACCTTATACATCGTCATCAGAATCAACATATTGTAAGTACTTTGATAGTACTATATCAATATTTGTCTAAGGATTCTATTTTGCACAAAACAATAAACTAGGAATTTTTTTCAAAAAACTATTGTGCTTCCCATATTCATAGGAATTGCATATTGGCAAACACTCGATTTTCACACAATTTTAATTTCCATTCTTGAAAATTAAAAATACATATTTACATATATAATATAAATCCCAATTTATTTTTCAAAAAAAACTTCTCTCGATTAGAATTCATGAAATATTTATGTATATATGTTGATATGTGGCTTTAAAACGTTTTACATGCACACATACTGATCTCATAATTATTGCCGAATATATAATCATATTAGTATTATTTTTCGACATCCTTGGTTGCGAAAAATTGAATTTATAAAGGAGCGCTTGGATTATCTTAGGTTTTTCTTTAGTTTAGAGTCGAAATAATCGTTCAACTCCAAATTTGTTTACTTTGCAAACAATAGGATTTGAAATACCTCGAATCACAATATAATATGTTATTAGTTGTGACTTGTCTTAATATTCGTAGGGGGATAATTAAACGTCTTAATTCCTCAAAACAAGTTTGTTACATAATCAAAGAACTACCACATGAAACATAAATTCCCTCCTAAATTCCTCATAATCAAGTGATAAAATACTGGATTACTTCTCATGATGTGAACTTTAGTGGTATAGTCTTATGACTTACTAATCGTAGAAGTATTATGTAACATACCTATTAGTTGTTATTCTAACATAATATGAACTTTGTCAAGGCTTTATCAATAATTTCGTGTTAATTATATTAGTTTACTCAAATTGATTTGCATGATAACCATGTTTCATAATTGTTTATAAAAATTAGTCTTACTTGCTATAAATAGGGCTTGCTGCAAAATGGCCACCAAACTATCTATCTTTTCTCAATTTTCTGCAAAAAGACAAAAACCTAGAAAATATGGGCCTCTCACGACGGTGGAGACCCCATTATAATCTTAGGGGGCCCCCTTATTGATAAGGGGGCCGTCCATATAGATAAAGGGGCCGACCACTGCAACACGAAAAATATTATTATTTTTCTGCTTTTTGACCTCCTTTTGCCTAGACCCAGCTATACTTTCCCAGAACTCTCAAACATTCCTTAGATTTGTATTCTAATAATGTCTATCTATTCTTAATCATCTCATCCTTCTAGTATAATTAGTTCCTAATCTTCACCTTTCTCATCATTCTAATTATCTTGTATCCCTAAAAACTCCTTATCCAAACTCTCCAAGAAACCTAAAATTTCCGTAAGACCCGTATGGATAAAGAAATTAAACTATTGCAACTCATCCAATGAAGTTGACATGCCTACATCAATGCCTTATCAATTTATCTCTTTGCAATGAAACTTCAATTGAATATAATCTCCCATAGCCTACGCCCTTCTAAACCATGCTGCACCTCAAACTCATGTCACCCTACACTCATTATTGATCCCTATGTTGATGTCATCTTGCAAGCAAATCAAAACCATAACGAAAGAATCCAACCTCAACTACCTTCCTTTCCAACTAGAGATATGCTCATTGATGAGATAAATCAACTTTAAGATTTATCAAACCTTCTAGCAATGCATCTCTCAAATCATACCACTAATCCAACACCATCCATACCAATCTTACCTCACACAATCACTTTCGACCATGTTGAACATCATGTTGGCTATTGCCTATGTTGTCGCTACAACCAAGCTTAATTCTTGGCTATAAAAGAAGATCTCAATTGGGTTGAATTATTCTCACAGGACCTTATACACCACTTAACAAAATTCACAGAGACTATACACCACAACCACATCGCCACCAAACTCTCCACCAATAAATAATTAGGAGTATGTATGTTAGTATTTTCTTGCCCTTTTAAATAAAGATTAACCTATCCTTTTGCAAGCAAGTCTTATGGCATTCTAGGAAAATTAGAACTTTTGTAGTTTTTATTCATGCATGATGTATCATTATGCTTCAAGCATAATATTTAAACTTAATGTATGCATGTTGTATTATTGTGTTTTATACATAATATTTTATATTTAATTAATGCATTTGAATCTTAATAAATCTTATGTTCCTCTAGTAGTTAATTAGTTTGTGAAGGTTGACTCCTATACATATATAGTTGAGTTTGATTGATATATACTTGTGAGAATTGATTGACAATAGGCAAGTCTTGTATCTATTTTTAAATATTTTTTTGCTATATGTTCAAAATATTGGTGTTGTTCCTCTAACTTGTTTTTGTAGCAAAGCTTACCATAGCTCGTGTCACACCCCACCAAGGCGAAAACGCGAGGCGCGACGAGAAAGGGAATCATCACAACACATTGGCGTCTATATAGAGAAACTAAAACATGTATAAAATACAAGGTATAGACACGCAGTGTCATGAAATACCCAAAAAACTCATAAACATATCTAAAGGCGTTGACATGGAAATGATAGGAAGTTCATTGTAACGTCATGACATGCAAACATTCATACATCCTAACAAAGCAAAACAAATAACATTCATCATCCAAAACAAATAATGAAATCTAGATAACTAAACTTCGCCAGCTGCCTACGGTCTATCTAGCACTTTTCTTAACTTTAATCTTATCATGCTGAATACCTAAAAATGATGCTTAAACTTCAACGCAATGGTTGGTGAGAAACATAGGTTTTCAGACACACATATTCAATCCTTTTCAAAACAATTTAACCAATTACTGTGATTAGAAAACATTACTTTTGCATGACAATTATGTTAACTAACATACAAGCTAACATTAAATTCAATCCAATCAATCATTCAAACACCAAGCAAAGACCTCAATCGCTCTTAGATCATACCAAATCTCTTTCCCTCTCGCTCAGGCCATGGATACCAGCAAGTAATCCTCCTGACTAGGCAACAATTCCTTTCCCTCTAGCTCAGGCCATGGATACCCGCAAGTAATCCTCTTGACTAGGAAAAAATCCCTTTCCCTCTAGCCTAGGCCATGGATACCCGTAAGTAATCCTCCTGACTAGGCAAACATCCACTTCTTCTAACAGGCCATGGATACTTGCAAGTAACCCTCCTGACTAGTACTCACATCAATATCACATCACATAACATGTAGCACATAATGCATATCAGTCACATAATAGTCCATGCATTTACACTAACACATAATTACAGGAATTTAAAACTCATTTAAACACTTGCATCATTTCCATCCCAAGTTTAAAACATAGTAAAAAGTGGGACTATGTAACTCACCTGGATGCTCAAAACGCAGCTTCCAAATCCTATCACGCAACTACACAAATAAATAAACACGGTTACACGCGACCAAGATAAAATCTCTAGTCCATGAAACACACATATGATGGATGTCTAGGGGTTTGATTAACCATCATGGGTCACCCCGACACCATGCCCAACCTTAACCACTTCGTTATCACATTACACTAGTCAACTACAATTTATTCAAAAAAAGCAGAATTTTAGTGTATCTTTACCAACTTAAAAACCATACTTGCTAACCTTAATAAATTATACCAAAAATCATCTAAGTTCATTTATGAGTTTACTAACTACCTTGTGATTCCTAGGTACCCATTACATGCACAACAATCCTAAATAAAATCAAACTTCAAAAATGTCCTAATTCGGATCTGATTGCACACTGATTTGGTCTCCCACATATATAAATTTAAATAAATGTATATATATATATATATAGCAAATAGGATAATATCAATGATAATAGTATAGTAAACCGGAAGTATCGGTTTCTCACTTCGTTATCCACAAAGTTTAAAACCAGACCCGGGTCGTTCTTCCCTGACGAGGCATGAATGGAAAATCGAGAGTCGGTTTGAATATCAATGCTTGAATATAAAAGATATGGGGTTAAGTTCCTAAAACTACTAATAATATGCAAAAACAAATAAAAGAAAACCCTAAACAAAAGCAATTTAAGAAAAACGCGAAAAACGGGAATTTAAATCTAAAACAACGGGAAAGCATAAAAAGGAAAATGATTAACTTTAAGTTCTACGGGAAGCATAAATAAGGCATAAGAATGAAATACTAAGTCTACGGGAACATAAAATTTAGGCAATTAAGCTTAAATCACAAAAACGAGAACGGAAATTAAAAACGAACGCGACTAAAAACCTAAAATATGAAAAATTAATCCTAAAGTGAATTTTTTTACTTTTCATAATATTAATTGACTAAAAAGTAAGAATAAAGAAAACTAGAACGAAAACGGAGTTAAATTAAGTTCAAAAACGCGAAAACGAGAACCGGGCCCGAAACCCGTTCTTTAAAAATTAAAATTTTGCAAAAATGACCCTACGAAAGTTTTTCTATTTTTCCTAAGTGATCCCTACTAAAACTCCTCTAATGAAGGGCCCAAAAATCCTTTTTCTTTTCCTTTTTTTTCCTTTCTTGGGCCGATTTTATATATACATACATATATTTATTTTTTTATTTTATTAAATTATTATTTACATTATAATTTATATTACCATAAATTTCTACAAAAATCTACGCTAATTTGAGTAAACCTTTTTACATAAACGCTACTTTACTAAACTTGTCAAAAAGTAACTTTTCATTTCAACTACTTCAACTTCCAATTTGAAGTCTAACTATTAGTTAATACCAGATTTCACTCACTTCACTTATTTCCAACATGATACATTTCCCATAAACGCTTAACACAAAATCATCCAACTATTAACGTAGCATTGCATGCAATACGCCATTCCTTTCCATTATCACTACACGTGAACACATGGAATACTCATCACTACACACAAACGCACTCAAAATGAGATGATCATACACCTCAAAATAATATCATGCACCTATTCAAACCATTTAGCACACATATATAACACATAACACACAAGAAATCACACAAAATGAACTCTTAGCCATTTCTAAAGGCATCACTAACCTGATTAAATCACGGATGTTACAGTATCCCCTACTTGAGGAAATCTTGTCTCGAGATTTAACTAGCAGGCTCAACAACTCGGTCCACGAACAACTATGGATACTTAATCCTCATCTGGTCTTCATGTTCCCAAGTAAATTTAGGACCACGTTTCGAATTCCATCTAACTTTTACAGGCGCTATCTTCCTACGTTTTAACTTCCTAAGTTCTCGATCCATAATCTCTACAGGTTCCTCGACAAAATGAAGTGTCTTGTCGACCTTGATCTTATCCAATGGCACATGTAAATTAGCATCCGCCAGACACTTCTTTAGATTTGACACATGAAAGGTGTCATGCACGTTATTCAACTCCTCAGGTAACCTTGACCTATAAGCTACAAGGCCAATCCTTTCAAGGATCTCAAACAGTCCTACATATCTCGGTGCTAACTTACCCTTGTTTCCAAAATGAACTACGCGCTTCCAAGGCTTCACCTTTAACAATACATGATCTCCCACCTCAAACTTTAACGGCTTACGCCTATAATCAACATAGCTCTTCTGACGATCTCTCGCCGCTTTGGGCTTTTCCTTAACCAACACTACCTTATCAGTCGTTTCTTGTACTAACTCAAGTCCAGTCAAACTACTCTTTTCAATCTCTGCCCGTAGAACAGGCGACCTACATTTCCTTCCATACAAAGCTTCAAACAGAGCACACCGAATACTCAAATAATAACTACCTCCAAAATCGATAACACATGCCCTTATTATATCTTCCAAAAGTCTGAATCATACGTAATAACTTTTGTCCCATACGCTTAAGGGAATGCTAAGCAGTACCCAATCCAATCACGTTCTCTAACACTTTCTGCAGCGTCTACCAAAACCACGAGGTAAATCATCCATCTCAATCTGAGTTGATCGTCACCAAAATTCCATTCCTTGCTATTATCTCATCAATATAAATCCTTGCCAACTTCACATCTTGAAATCTTCTTGTATAGCTAGAAATAATCTAACCTTTGGTCAGGTCTATTACCTTGCTACCAAAATCAAATCATACTCCACTACTTTGACATTGGAAACTTAGTGATAAAATCCATCTATTCTATTCTCATTTCACTCAAGAATCTTAGGCTGTTGCAGCAAGCCAAAAGTCTTTGACATTGCAGCCTTCACCTATTAAACAAACCGACAATTGCTAACATAGGTAGCTATATCCTTTTCTACACGTGGCTACCAATACATGTCTCCAAGGTTATAGTACGTCTTATCCACTTCCGGATGTACCAAGTATCTTGATGCATGGGCCTCATCCATTATACTTCCTACCAGTAGAACCCAAATTCGATCCATAAAGTACAAACTCTCGTCTAATTTCTTCATTTGTTGATCTAAACCACGTAGCCTTTCTGAGAGTACGTTCTCTTGCTTGAACGCCTCACTTTGGGCTGCCAGTATTATTCCTCTTACTCGTCTTGATTCCACTCTCTCCTTTCTACTCAACGCATCACCCACTACATTCTCTTTACTAGAGTATCACACAAATCATTCTTTAAAGTCTGAAAAGCCTCTTCTTGTTCTACGCTCTACTCATACTTTTGATTCCTCTTAGTTAGGGAAGTAAAGGGGTTCAACAATCTTTAAAAAAAATCGCGATGAACGTCGGTAGTAACCTGCTAATCCTAAGAATAATCATCCAATTCCTCACTGCCTCACTCTTACTCGGGTCCACGTGAATACGTTATGGTTGACCACGTGACCAAGAAAATGCACTTCGTCCCACCAAAACTCACACTTAGAAAACTTAGCATACAACTTCTCCTTCCTCAGTGACTCCAACACTAACTTTAAATGAACTTCATGTTCCTCTTCGACTTTAACTAGGCCAAAATGTCATCAATGAATACGATGACAAACTTACCTAAGCACGGTTTGCAAACCCGGTTCATTAAGTCCATGAAAACCGCTGGTGCATTGGTTAACCCAAAAGGCATAACCGTAGACTCAAAATGTTTGTATCTCGTTCGAAATGCGGTCTTTGGAATGGCATCCTCATGCACTCGTAGCTGATGATAACCTGACTGAAAATCTATCTTTATGAAAGGATACACTCCTCGTAACTGATCAAACAAGTCATCAATCCTAGGGAGTGTATAACGGTTTTAACTGTTAATTTGTTCAACTCCCTATGATCAATACACATGCGAAAAGAACCACCCTTCTTCTTCATGAATAACAACTATGTGCTTTGCTCCGCACAGAAAATTACTAGTCCGTATAAACATTTGTCTTGCAACTCTTGAAGTTGTTCAGACAATTCTTGCATTTCCGAGGGTGCTAGACGATATGGAGACTTCACGACTGGCGTAGCTCCATGAACCAAATCTATGCAGAACCCAACTTGTCGTCGTGGTGGTCATCGACCAATCTTCCGAAAACACATCAATAAAATCTCGTACGACGGAAATATCACTCAATTTCGGTTCATCTACCTTTGTGTTCATTAAGGTTTTCACGACTCCTTGAGTACGTTCACCATGAACCCAAAGTATCTCATTACCTTCCAATGGTATCCTAACCACCTTCTCATGACATACTATCACAAACTTCCTCTTGGACAACCAGTCTATTCCCACAATCACATCAAAGCTTCCACGACTCAACGGTATCAACAAACTCCAAGGGTTACGAACAATCGAATAGGATAACAAACGAATATCGAGTTCAAAGCTAGAAGCATATAGGAGATTTCCACATATGCAAATAGACGTGGATCAAATGACATAAGAATCCTTTGAAAGAAAGGATACGTATATGTACCGAGTGAAAGCGCAAACGAAAAAAAAAATTAACAGGCGTACCACGACAAATGAACACATAAAAAAATATCAATACGAAAGACGGTAATTCTTATACCAATTATCGACTTTACTCGAAAGACCAAATTAAATAATGTTTTTTTATAAAAATCAATTTAAATTAAGAAAGTCAACTTTCTAAGTATAAAAATCATTTTAAATAATAATGAAATTGTCTTAATTGTAATCTTTGAAAAATTCATTCTGGTTGTCATAAAAATCTAGAGATGGTTATCTAATGGTGTATCGTACCTTACCACTATGAATCACTTTAAACCTGCTTTTTATAATAAAATAAAATCTATTTACAAAGATCATTTTATACACAGTTTTCTCCAAACACCAACACAATACTTCCAAAGGGTTTTTATAATTAGACATCAATTATAAAATATGTTACTCAAACAAAGGACACCATAATACCAAAAGGGATCGAAAAAAACACCGTCAGACCCTACCGACAATTATAATGATTAAAAACCAAAGAAAATACTCAGGAACCATATACACAAAATAAAATCAACGAACTCATATAAGAAAACTTATGTAAGACGTTACGTACCCAAAAGAAACGTAAGGTCTTATCCAAAATAATGATCGACAAAGCAAACCTAAAAGCATCAATACTAACAACGCCCCAACGTTTACAAAAACCAAGGGATATACAAAGAAGGGAGTAATGATCCACACTAATATGTTAGTAACACTTATAGCTAAATAAACCTTTAATACTCATACGAGTAATCAATGCAATGAAAGAACTAACAAAACGCGCATATATCCGAAAGAGTAGATCCGAACAAAGAATCAAGCAACGAACAACCACAATAATAATAATAATACTAGGTATCCGCAAATACTAGATAGAAGAGAAACTTACTATCTATATAACTCAATTTAACATATCCTCCAATTAGGGTAAGAGAATAATTCTTTTACCAAAAAACCATACCACCAACCTTATCAGAATACAATATAAAAAAACAATTAACACTACCACATTACAACCAAACACTAATAAATGCAATCATGGTCACAATTCTACGTGTGTGGATCCTTATAATTATGCTTGCCACCATAATTATAAGTGCCTTCTTTCACACGTGTACTTACTTCCAAGACTACCCATTTCAATCATAATTTACATATAAGCACATATACCACATTGCACATCTTAAACCACTCCAACTTAACACATAAAGGATGCTCCATCAAATAACTACTTACTTATATCAAAATAAAATTGAAACATACTTAAAAGGAACAAAGTCCTTGCAACACTTCCCAAAAAATCGAAATATCCAAAAGAAAGTAATCAATAACAACATACGAGGTGAAGGGCGAGGATAAACTTATGTTGGCCCAACGCTTGGGTTGACTTTGCCTCTTTCAAGAATCAACCCACCCCGACTTCGCGGGTCCCATCCCTATTAAAGCGCATGCGACAAACAACAACTATCCTATCTCCTTCAGTTCCACTAAGAGGCTCCTTATAAACGCTTAAAGTCCAGTGGGAAATACGGTTCCCCAACGAGACTTCTTACGGGTGGGGGAAAAACATAGCTAAAATACTTAGAAAGTAATACATATTATATCAGATAATGGTAGGCAAAATAACTAAAATGACAACTTAGCAAAATACGAGATATATAAGCTATGCAAATAGAGGGGAAGCAATAGCTAGTTATAGCATTAAAAAACACTTAAGCCAAAATTGCATCTACATGAGAGGACCCCTAGGTTTAAGTCTAGGCTCAACCACTTACTTCTCTATAACCTGTGGCTTTGATACCAAACTGTCACACCCCGCCAAGGCGGAAACGCGAGGCGCGACGAGAAAGGGAACCATCACAACACATTGGCGTCTATATAGAGAAACTAACATGCACAAAAATACAAGGTATAGACACGCAGTGTCATGAAAATACCCAACCACATCAACAAAATCCAAAAGGCGTCTAACATTGAAATAAATGCAGTTCATGTCAACGTCATGACATGAAAACCATCATAACGTCAAACAAAGCAAAACAAAGTAACATTCTTCATCCCAAACAAATAACGAAATCTAGATCACCAAACTTTGCAGCTGCCATGGTCCATCTAGCCACTTTTCCTAACTTTAATCTCATCCTGCTGAATACCTGAAAATGATGCTTATACGTCAACACAATGGTTGGTGAGAAACATAGGTTTTCAGACACACATATTCAATCCTTCCCAAAACAATTTATCCAATTACTGTGATTATAAAACAATATTTTTGCATGACAATTATGCTAACTAACATACAAGCTAACATGCAATTCAATCCAATTAATCAAACTAACACTTGAGTAGGCGTACTCATCCGATCCCTCAAACACCAAGCAGACGACCTAAATCGCTCTTGGATCATACCAAATCTCTTTCCCTCTAGCTCAGGCCATGGATACCCGCAAATAATCCTCCTGACTAGGCAACATCTCAATATCACATCACATAACAAAATATCTTTCCCTCTAACTCAGGCCATGTATACCCGCAAGTAATCCTCCTAACTAGGCAACATCTCAATATCACATCACATAACCAAATCTATTTCCCTCTAGCTCATGACATGGATACCCGCAAGTTATCCTCCTGACTAGGCAACATCTTAATATCACATCACATAACATGTAGCACATAACGCATATCAGTCACATAATAGTCCATGCATTTACACTAACACATAATCATAGAAATTTAAAACTCATTTCAATACTTGCATGATTTCCATCCCAAGTTTAAAATGCAGTAAAAAGTGGGACTATGTAACTCACCTGAATGCTCAAAATGCATCTTACCACTCCTATCACGCAAGTAATACAAATCAATAAACCGGTTACAACAATCGACCAAGCTAAAAGCTCTATCCATATAACACACATATGATGGATGACTAAGGGTATGATTAAACAATCTTGGGTCACCCCGACACCATCCCAACCTTAACCACTTCATACCAACATTACACTATCAACTATAATTTACAATTCAGAATGTCGAATATTTTAGTTGGGGGAAACTTTACCACGATAAAAATCTTACTTATGAATCTTCATAAATTATACCAAAAATCACCTAAGTTCATTTATGAGTTTACTAACTATCTTGTGATTCCCAAGCTCTCATTACATGTGCAACTATCCCAAATAAAATCCAACTTCAAAACTGTCCCAATTCGGATCTGATTGCACACTAAAATGTATGGCCCTAATTACCATACTTAGACACACAATCTAAAGCTATACTTCTAGGGTTTCTTTATATACATATTGAACTTAACCACTGTAGATTGGCTATCATTAATCCACAAGTGAAATTAGTTTTACCCTCCTAAACATGACCTAATTCTGACTCGTATTCACTGTTTTGACAACTTTTCTTGTAATCAACGTTTAACTAACTTCCAGAACTCAAAATCATTCGAGGCCAGACTTTTTGAAAAATAGACTCTCTGAACTACAATTTAGACATAAGATTCATCAAAAGAAAAGTTTTTATCAATGAGATATCATCAGTTGAACACAACCCTAAAATCTGCTCCACTCTAAATCATGTTTAACTCAACCCTACAGCAACATGCATGATCATCATACCCCTAAACAAACCCATAAACATCATACCATCATTAAAGTTAATCTAAAATATGTATTTTTTCCAAACCCCTAGATTCATCATAAATAATGTTACTGGATTGCTTAAATCTAACTAGTTAAGCATACCTTATACCTCCTTGATTCCTTTTGACCTAACAACCATTTCTTGGTTACTTTCTTGAACAATAATCTTGGTTCCTTTCTTAGGATGGAAGTCGAACCTCAAAAAGGAGATGGGGGCTGAATGATTCGTGATTTTTGTTATAATAGTGCTAAGGTGATAACCCTTAATCAAATTAACTAGCACCTAATCTCCTACTAAAACTCCTCTAGATAAGCCCAAAAATCCTTTTTCTTTTCCTTTTTTTTCCTTTCTTTGGGCCGATTTTATATATACAATACATATATTTTTTTTATTATTAAATTATATTTTCATTTAATTTACCTTGCCAAAAAATTAGCTACAAAAAATCGTACGCTAATTTGATTAAATCTTTTAGCATAAACGCTAAATACTAAACTTTCTAAAAATAACTTTTCATTTCACATTTCACTTTCCTTTTTTGGAAAGTCTACTATAAATATCTAAATTTCACTCACTTCACTTATTTCTAACATGATACATTTCCCATAAACTTTTAACACAAAATCATCCAAACTAAAGACGTAGCTTTGCAATGCAATACGTCATTCCTTCCATTATCACTACACACTGAAAAAAAGTAATACTCCTACACCACACACATACGCACTGCATAATGAGATATCATAAGCACCTCTCAAAATGATATCATGCACCTATTCAAACCACTTAGCACACATATTTGACACATAACACACAAGAAATCACACAAAATAAACTCTTAGCCATTTCTAAAGGCATCACTAACCTGGTGAAATCACAGATGTCACAATATCCCCTCCTTGAGGAAATCTCGTCCTGAGATTTAACTAGCAGGCTCAACAACTCAGTCCACGAACAACTGTGGATACTTAATCCTCATATGGTCTTCGTGTTCCCAAGTAAACTCAGGACGACGTTTTGAATTCCCTTCAACTTTCATAGGTGCTATCTTCCTACGTTTTAACTTCTTAATTTCTCGATCCATAATCTCTATAGGTTCCTCGATAAAACAAAGTGTCTTGTCGACCTTGATCTCATCCAATGACACATGCAAATTAGCATCCGCCCGACACTTCTTCAGATTTAACATATGAAAGGTGTCATGCACGCTATTCAACTCCTCAGGTAACCTCAACCTATAAGCTACAAGGCCAATCCTTTCAAGGATCTCAAAACGGTCCAACTTCTCGTGCTAACTTACCCTTCTTTCCAAAACGCACTACGCCCTTAAACTCTAACGGCTTACACCTATAATCAACATAGCTCTGTTGGTCGTGCGCTCGCGCTATTGGGGCTTTTCCTTTTACACACTACCTTATCAGTCTTTCTTGTACTACTTGAAGTTAAGTCTAACCACATCTCTCTAATAATCGCTGCCTATAAAACGAGGCGACATACATTTCCTTCCATAACAAGCTTCAACCGGAGCACACAAAAAACCGAATGCTCAAATGATAACTACCACCAAAATCGATAAACATCCCTTATTATATCTTCCAAAATCTGAATCATACGTTTACTTTGTCCATCCGCTTGAGATAAATGTCCTAACGTAACTCCATATCCAATCGCGCTATAACAACTTCTGTAGCGTCCGCCAAAACCAGGAGTAAATTATCCATCTCAATCTAGGTGAGGTTACCTAGAATTACCATTCCTTGCTATTATCTCATCAATATAAGATCCTTCCACTTTACATAGCTGAAATCTCTTGTAACTAAAAATAAGCTAAGCCTGGTCATCTAACAAACCAGCACCCAAAACACATCATACTCACGACGTACATGGATAAATTTAGTGATAAAAATCCATGATGATATCTATCTCATTTTCACTTAAGTTTCTCAATGCTTTCACAACCAAAAAGTCTTTGACATTCAGCTTCCACCTCTTAAATAATCCGACAAGTGCTAACAAGGAACTATATCATTTTCTAAACGTGGCAACCAATAACATTATCCAAGGTTATAGATTCTTATCTCCTCCTGTATTACCGGCGCGTGAACCTTGATGCTATGGCCTCACCATAACACTTCCCACAATTAAAACCCAGTATCCGATCAAAAAAGTAACAAACTATTGTCGCCTTTCTTTCCATCTAGTAAGCTAAACCATGTAGCCTTTCTAATAGTACGTTCTCTTGCTTGTGGACACACACACGTTGGCTGCCATATCATTCCTTTTACTCTCTTGATTTTCACTCCTCCCCTTTCTACTCAACCATCACCCATTACACTCGCGTTATCGAGTAATCACACAAACATTCTTCAAATCTGAAAAGCCTCTAGCTTATTCTATGTTCCACTCATACTTCTGATTCAGCTCAGTTATGGAAGTAAGGGGGTTTAACAATCTAAAAAAAATTATGATAAACGTCGGTAGTAACCTGCCAATCCTAAGAATAATCATCCAATTCCTCACTGGCTCACTCTTACCTCGAGTCCACGTGAATACTTTGGTAGACCAGGACCAAGAAACTGTACTTCTCACAACCAGAACTCACACTTAGAAAACTTAGCATAACAACTTCTCCTTCCTCAGTGACTCTAACCTAACTATCACATGATCTCATGTTCCCTCCTTCGTCTCTCGAGTAACCAACATGTGACGAGCAATGAATACGCTGACAAACTACCTAAGGTACGGTTGGCAACCCCGTTCATTAAGAGCGCCTGGGGGAAAAAAACCCGCTTGTAGCATTGTTTATTTGGTTTTTTAAGCCAAAAAGCATAACGGAAACTCAAAATGTCGTATCTCATTCGAAATCTCTTCCTTTGAATGGCATCCTCATCACTTCGTAGAAATAATAACCTGGCATACAAAATATCCTACTTTAAGAAGGACACCTCCTCGTAACGATTCTAAACATTCATCCAATCCTAAGTGGATAACGGTTTTTTTAACATTAAGTTGTTCCAACTCCCTATGAATCAAACACATCGAAAAGAAACTTCCTTCTTCATGAATAACACAGGTCTCCTCACGGAAAATGATAGACGTATGAAACACCTTGTCTTGCAACTCTTGAACTGCCCAGACAATTCTCGCATTTCCCGAGGGTGGCCAAACTTATGGAGACTTGCGACCGACTCGCTCCAGGAACAAGTTCTATACGGAACTCAAACATGTCATTTGCGGTGGTCTCGTTGACAAGTCTTTCCGGAACACATCAAAGAATCCTCGTACGACGAAATATCACTCAATTTCGATTCACTCTACGATTGTGTTCATTAATGGTTTTCACGAACTCCTTGATACGTTTCCACACATGAACCCGAAGTATCTATCACCTTCCAACATAATTTAAATTTTAAATATCCTTACCAACCTTCCAAATAACATACTATCACTAACTTCTTTTGGACATCCAGTTCCATTCCACAACTCATCAAAGCTTCCACGACCTCAACGGTATCAACGATATTCAATGGTACAACAATCGAATAGGATAACAAACGAATTCAGTCAAAGGCTAGAATGTATATAGAGATTCCACATATGCAAATATACGGTTGGCTCAACATGTGACATAAAGAATCCTTTTGTGCTAAGCAAGGAATACGTTTATGCACTGAGTGCAAAACGCAAAGAAAGTAAAATCAACAGCTACACACAAATGCGCGCGAAAAAAAACATATCAATACGAAAGACGAAAAATTCTTTATACCAATTACGACTTTACTCGAAAGGTCAAAATAAATAATGTTTTTATAAAAATCAATTTAAATTAAGAAAGTCACTTTAAGTATAAAAATTATTTTAAATAATAAATAAAATTGTCTTAAATTTTTAGATTGTCTTTATAGAAGATTCGATGGGGGGGTCGGTTGGTGCCCAGAAAGATCTAGAGATGTTATCTAATGGTGTATCGTCACCTTAACCACTATGAATCACTTTATTACACTAAACTGCTTTTTTTAATAATCAAATAAAATCTATTTACATATATCATTGTTATACACATTGTCCTCCAAACACCAACACATACTGGCTAAAACACACACACACACACAATTAACATCAATTATAAAATATTTACTCATACAAAGGACACCATAATACCAAAAGGTGCTAGCGTGTAAAAAACCGTACAACCGTAAACGTAGAGTGTGCCTAGGGGGGGGGGGCGGGTTGACACAAACAAGAAAATACTAGAACCATATACTCAAAAATAAAATCATACAAACTCGTAACAAGGAAAACTCATGTAAGACTCTCTTACCGATGCGGTGCTGTATGAGGCGGAGCGCGGAGAGAGAGTGTTGCAGGAGCAAAAATAAAAAGCAAAACAAAACCTAAAAGCACGATACTACACTCACCAACGGGTTACGAAAACCAAGGATAATACAAAAAAAAAAGAGGATAATGTCCACACTAATATTTAGAAAAATAGTGCTCAAAAGAAACCTTTGATTCCATATGAGTAACAATGCAACAAGAACTAACAAAAAGCGCCTATATCCGAAAGAGTAGATCTAAACAAACAATCGAGCAACGAGCAACCACAATAATAATAATACCATGTATCCGCAAATACTAGATAGAAGGGAAACTTACTATCTATACAACTCAACTTAACATATCCTCCAATTAGGGTAAAGAAAATTCTCATACACTTACCACAATCTTTATCATGAACACCGCCATAATAAAAAAACATATTACACTACCACCTTACAACCAAACACAAATAAATGCAATCATTGGTCCACAAAGGTCGACGTGGGTCGACCCTTTATAATATTGTTGGCCTACCATAATTATAAGTACCTTTATTTCACACGTGTAATTCACACACAAATTACCTCATTTCACACACACACACACACACATTCACATATAAACATGTATTCCATATTGCACATCTTAAAACCACTCCAGACTGTTAAACGACTGTTAGAAGGTGGTGAGTGCTACCGAGGCGAAAACTGAGCTGGTACTTGGGTAGGATCAAGGGACACACACACACACACTGACACACTAACACATGAACAGAAAGTCTCGCAACGACTCCAAATTAAGAAACATCCGAAAGCGCGCGAGCAGCAATAACAACAATTGACGCGGAGGTAACTGGACGTCTAAACTTATGCTATGGCCTTACTCACTGTGAGAGTAGCGAGTTGGCGCGAGCGCGTCCAAGAATTTCACCAGCCTGGGGGGGGGGGTGGTGGGGGAGGGGAGCGCTAGGGGGGGGGGCGGGTGGGTGTCGGCGGGTGCGTCGCAGGGGGGGGGGGGAACTTATGGGGGTGGTCCGCATATCCGACAAAACCGTTAATCTATCCTATCTCCTTTAGTTCCACAAGAGGCTCCTTATAACGCATAGTCCATTGGAAATAACGGTTTCCCCAACAGACTTCGTACGGTGGGAAATACATAGCTAAAATACTAAGAAAGTAATACATATCATATCAGATAATGGTAGGCAAAATTACTAAAATGACAACTTAGCAAAATACGAGATATATAAGCTATACAAAAATAGAGGGGAAGCATAGCAGTTATAGCATTAAACACTTAAGCCGTAAATGCATCTACATGAAGGAACCCTAGGTTATAGTCTAGGCTCAACCACCTACTTCTCTATAACCAAAAGGCTCGAATACCAATCTGTCACACCCTCCAAAGAGCAGAAACGCAGGCGTGAACGAGAATTGGAATCATCATAGAGCACAGGCTCTGATAAGAGAAACTTAAAACATGCATAAAAATACAAGGGTAAGACAGTGCATTGTCATGTAAAAGTACCCGATACACGGTAGTGCGCACTCAACATAAGTAATCTATTATAGTAAGGTTGCGCTCTTAGCTCTCGCTACTAGAGTGAAATTGAATCGAATATATCTATGAAGTCCTTTGTCTCTCTTGGTTCGATGACAATAGAAAACATTCATACATCCTAACAAAGCAAAACAATTAACATTCATCATCCAAAACAAATAACAAAATCTAGATAACTAAACTTTGCCAGCTGCCTACGGTCCATCTAGCCACTTTTCCTAACTTTAATCTCATCCTGCTGAATACCTAAAAATGATGCTTATACGTCAACATAATGGTTGTTGAGAAACATAGGTTTTCAGACACACATATAATCCATTAATCCAAAATCATTAACACCCGAATTACTATTTTATAAAACAATACTTAAGCATACAATTAATGCTACCCCAACATACAAGCTAACATGCTAATTCATCCAATCCACCCACACAAACAAACTACACTAAGTAGACACCTCAATCACTCTTGGTCAGACCAATCCTTTTCTCCCATCTACGCTCAGGCCATGGATAAACCATAAGTAACCCCTAACTAGGCAACAATGACATCATTATCATATCAAATAACATGTACACATAAACCAATCAGTACACATAATAGTCCCATGCATTTACACTATCACATAATCATAGGATTTCAAAACTCATTTTTGCATCATTATCCATCCCAAGTTTAAAATTCGAGTCTAAAAAGTGGGACTATGTGAGAGCGCCGATAGTAGGGGAATGCGACAAAGCGCACTATCCAATTCCTATTACGTAACTATACAAATAAATAAACACGGTTACACGTGACCAAGTTAAAAGCTCTAGTCCATGTAACACACATATGATGGATGTCTAAGGGTTTGATTAACCATCATGGGTCACCCCAACACCATGCCCAACCTTAACCACCTCATTAACACTTTACACTAGTTAACTATAATTTATTCAAAAATGCAGAATTTTAGTGTATCTTTACTAACTCAAAACACTTACTTGCTGACCTTCATAAATTAAACCAAAAATCATCTATGTTCATTTATAAGTTTACTAACTACCTTGTGATTCCCAAGCTCCCATTACATGTGTAACTATCCCAAATAAAATCCAACTTCAAAACTATCCCAATTCGGATTTGATTGCACACTAAAATGTATGGCCCTAATTACCATACTTAGACACACAATCAGAAGCTATCCTTCTAGGTTTCTTTATATACATATAGAACTTAATCACTATAGATTGGCTAACCTTAATTCTACTTTTAAGTTAGGGTTTTACCCTCCTAATTCTGACATGTATTTACTGTTTTGACAACTTTTCTTGTTACCAATATTTAACTAACTTCTAAAACTCCAAATCATTCGAGGCTGGACTTTTTGAAAAATAGACTCTTTGAACTATAATTTAGGCTCTTGAATCATATCAAAACACATTTCTAACATCTAGATATCATCAGTTAAACACAGACTTAATTCTACAAAACCCTAAATCAAGATCTAACGCAAACCCTAACATGCAACATGCACGATCATAACCGTAAACTAACCCTAATCATCATTCCATCATTAAAGCTCATATATAATCTGTATTTTATGTAAACCCTAGATCCATCATAACTTATGTTACATGAATATCATAAACTAGTTAAGATGAACATACTTACCTTGAATGCTAGCACCTAAACAACAATTCTTAAGGGTTCTTGGATCACACAAAAATTCGGCACTCCACTCCTTAGGGTGTTTTAGGGCTAAACCGCAGGCACTAAAGAGGCGGGAAAAGAAATTATGAGCTAGGTTTAACTATATATAGTCCTAGGTATCCTTATCCCTTAAGTATTAGAGTTTGACCAAGTTTAGGCTTCCTAATCCCTACCCAATACCCCAACCGATCATCCCCCCTTTATTATTTTCTTATTTTGTTATTTAATTATTAATTAACTAATTATCTTCATTACCTTAAGTTTTCATAAAAACCTAAGCTAATTTGGGTAAACCTTTTTACATAAACGCAACTTACTTAACTTTCTAAAAATAATTTTTCATTTCACATTTCACTTTCTATATTTAGAAAGTCCACTTAAAATATCTAAATTTCACTCACTTCACTTATTTCTAACATGATACATTTCCCATAAACGCTTAACACAAAATCATCCAACTATTAACGTAGCATTTCATGCAATACGCCATTCCTTCCCATTATCACTATACCTGAACGAATGGAATACTCATCACCAAACATAAACGCACTCAAAATGAGATGATCACACACCTCAAAATGACATCATTTACCTATTCAAACCACTCAACACACATATATAACACATAGCACAAAAAAATACACAAACTGAACTCTTAGCCATTACTAAAGGCATTACTAACCTGATTAAATCACGGGTGTCACAATAATGCCTATTGACCAGGTCTTGTTTGACCAACTTAGTTCTTCCCACATTCATAGGTAGAGATGCTTCAACCCTTAGGCTCTGATGAGGGGCCTTCTACGAGGCCTTAGACAGGGCCTTTGAAGGGGCCTTCTACAGGGCCTTCTACGGGGCCTTCGAGGAGAAGGCCAGGGGGTCTTCGAGGAGAAGGTCGGGGGCTTTGACAGGGCCTTTTACGAGGAGAAGGCCAAGGGGTCTTCGAGGAGATGGCCGGGGGTCTTCTCTGAACTTAACCGAGGTTAGACTCTATTAGTGTTTTGGGTAAAGGTTGGCGGTTCCCTTGCGGTAGCCATTGTGAATGACTTTACGCCAACATAATGTAGGAAGAAAGCGTAGGCTTCATCCTTTAGGAGAGTACATCATCACCCTTTATACAAATGGTAAGCTACGTACTAGAGTGATGGTAATGCTCGTAAGCAGAGCAAAAGGTACGTCATCAGGCCCCCCAGTCGAATGTAATGTATACATCTATGGGTGCATTGCTTTCAACTTCATAACAAAAAAACTTACTAACAATTTATGCTACTTTTGTTTTGTTAAATCAAATATATAAGTTGTGATACCTCCTTATAACCCCCTAGTCTAATGTTACGACTTTGTAGGAGGCGTGAGATTAGACTTAAAAGCCTTAAAACCCCTTTTGTAGGTGTAACTTGCGCTTTTTAATTTAGCTATTTTATTATAATAATGTTTGAACCTCTACTTATTTTCTTTGAAGAGCACACCCCGATAGGCGTTGGGCTTCGTGTAGCGGATTCTCATACTGGTAATTCATCGCGAAGATTATTTATGCCATCAAAACATTTGATGTTTTCCAAGTGCTTTCGGGAATTAGATCACCAATTTAGTTCCAAAATTTTTATAACTTGCTTAGTTTTTGTAGATGATTGACCATAATGAACATATATGGGTGCACAAGAAAATGTGTTATGTAATATATACCCTTGTAGGTTGTAATTTTGTATTTGTTTGATAGCATATGGCTTCGTTAAGCAAGTAGTAATCCTTATCAATTTTGCTTTCTCTGTCAGCGCATTTTTTCAACCTTTAAGTAGTTTCAAATCTAAGGCTCAAGTGTGGCCTTATGTGTTATCCAGTTACATATATTTCATGCTCCTTTGGCTTCACCTTTTCTTTGAAACATTTACTTTTAAAAGGTTGGTCACGTAGTGGCCTTTGTATAATATCTTTTTTATATAGTGAAATTTAGCTAAGTAAATTACAACGTAGGTGGGATTGGCATTGCTCCCGCACGCTCACTTTGTGTTGATAAACCTTTCTCTTAGGCCATTTTTTAACCATTAAACTTAAGGCTGAAGTGTGGCCTTATTGTACACTCTTAACCCCTTTGTTTATGGTAAGATTATAGGGGACTGTTATCTGACCCTTATGTAAGATAAGGCTTATTTATGGCCTTATTTATGCGAACTCGACCCCATTTGTTTATAAAGGGAAGATATGGGGACTGTAGTCTGACCCCTTATGTGAGATAAGGCTCATGTGTGGCCTTATTATGCGATCTTGACCCCTTCGTTTATATGGAAGATTATGGGGGACTATAGTCTGACCCCTTATGTTAGATAAGGCTCATGTGTGGCCTTATTATGCGATCTTGACCCCTTTGTTTATGGGGAAGATTATGAAGGACCGTAGTCTGACCCCTTATGTGAGATAAGGATCATGTGTGGCCTTATTATGCGATCTTGACCCCTTTGTTTATGAGAATATGATGGGGACTTATCTGACCCTTATGTGAGATACGGCCATGGTGTGGCCGTTATTATGCGATCTTACCCCTTCGTTTATATGGAAGATTATGGGGACCTGTAGTCTGACCCTCTATGTTGATAAGGCTCAAAGTGTGCCTTATTATGCGATCTTGACCCCCGTAGTTTTATGGGGAAGATTATGAAGGACCGTAGTCTGACCCCTTATGTGAGATAAGGATCATGTGTGGCCTTATTATGTATAACAACCCATAATTTTCATCAATGTAATTATCCATCTATTAAATTAGATGCACTGTAATATCCATCTATTATATAAATATCTCACCTTTTTACATGGAAATTTTTGCTTTATCTCATTAAGCAACGTAACTTGCATCTCTAAAGTAAACGAGCTCACGCAACCTCTACCAATGCCATCTATATCTATGATTATATCATGTAAACATCCTAATATGTCAAGTCTATATCTTAATATTATTTTTACCAAGTACATTATCCATTTAACGTACTTTTCAAAACGTTATGTCAAAACAAGCATTAAACGTTAACGTTTATATCAAAACCCTAATTATATGTAATGTATACATATAAAATGAATGTGTAAGCCTTCAAGCATGTGTACAAGTGTACAATGCATAAAATTTGAAATATAATTTCCCTCTAAGTTAATGTACAACTTTATTAAGCCTAATGTACAAGTCAATAATGCAAGAAAGTCAAACTAGGTCATTTTACCTCCTAAATCACTTTGGTTTCTTACTACCACTTTAGCACAAGGTACAAGCACTTAATGCATGACTCCTAAACCCTAAACTTAAACCCTAAGTCATCCTAAAACCCTAATCTAAAACCCTAAACCCTAAACAAAACCCTAAAATCCTAATTTTATTTTAAACCTAAAACTAAACCCGAAACCTTAATCCTAAACCTTAAACCTAATCCTAAACCCTAATCCTAACATTAAACCTTAATCCTAAACCCTAGACTACCCTAAACCTTAAACCAAACGCATCTAAAAAAAACCATAAAAACCCTTACCTGACCCATTAAACTCCGACACCCCCTTTTTAATTCATATTTGACCATTTTCAACCCAACCAAAGCCCCCTAGCAACAAAACACCGCTATGACATCACTACCAGTCACCAACATAGCCACCCAAGCACCTGACAACACCTCCTCACCTCCCTTGCCACCAAGCTTCTAGTCCCTTCTACACCCCTAGGGGTAACCAAACCCTCATACACCCTCACCACCATGCATAGCTACTCTTCTAGCTTCCATGAATCATCTATAGACTTCATTGGTCATCACTCTACAGCCCTTAACCCTTAGCCATCAAGAAAACTTGGGCACCAAGGGTTTTTACCCCTATATAAACCAAATCCAAGCAACCCTTTCAAATAACACTTCAAAATCTATCACACATACAAATGGAGTTCTAGCCCAGCCAAGGAAGAAGTATAAGGTCCCTAAGAATCATAATTGAAAGCCAAGACAAGAGAAAGAAATCCTTGAAGTCGTTAGCTAAGGCATAATAAGAACCCGAAACCCCATTTTCGACCCATTTTTAAGCTAAGTAAGCTCAAAATCTTGTTCAATAAGCCTTATATCATTATGAGAATATTCTAATTACCTTAAGATCATATATAAAACTCTTTGTTTGAAGCCTTGAATCCTCAGACACATGTGTTTTTTATTAAAAACCCTAAAAAATGACTCCTTTTGATTTTCTGCTAACGAATCTATTTTCCTAAACTTTGGTTACTTAAAAATCCTTATTTACTTATACTAATAACTATAACCTGAATATATCAATTTGGAACCCATAAAATAAGCTTGCATGCTTTTTGGACATATTTGCAAATATTTTCTGCATAGGGGTATATATCGCAACTTTGTCAAATTTATAACTGAAAGGGGGCTCTGAAAATTCATTATTCCAAAGTTTATAACTATGAAGGACCTAATATTGCCAAGTTTCAAAGTTAAAGGTTTTATACATATATATATATAATATATATATAGTATATATATATATATATATATATATATATATATACATATTTCTAAAGGACTAAACTTGTAAAAGTTTATAAATCAAGGGTATATATTGCCATTTTTGCAAACTTAAAAATATAAAATATAATATTTTTATATAAATTATAAAAATATATATTAATATTATAAGGCTCGATTTTATTAAAACCCGACACATTTATCGTTATTAATCATCGATCGACTCATTATGAAACAATTACGTTATATATTTAACGTAATTATCACTAGCTTTTGAAGAAACTTAAAATCTTATCGTGTCACGTTACTAGGGAATTTCATGTGAGGGGTTCCATTTGAGTATTTGTTTTGACGAGTTTGCTGGGTTTATACTACATGGCCTCTGGATTATGATAGCCCGAGCAGTGATACAATATTTTCATAAATTAATAAATCAAATAATACTTTATGAAGTTTTAAAACATAAACCATCACACTAAGACTTGACATATTACCCCAGGTTGCGTGACGAGGCCGTTACTTTCATTTCATATACTTTTGCCATCAATCAGATTTCCCCTGTTAAGGTGAGTTCATAGCCTCACATTTTAAATATTTTGAATACTTTATAAACCCGCGAGGGGGATACATGCTTAAACCATGAATGCAAGTGTTTTTCCAACTGTATGCTATTATTTCCTAAGTACCTTCCACTGCTAATATTTCTTAATCATGAACCATTAGTCACTTGCGAGTGAACACAAATATTGTGGATAGATCTATCGGGGTGTGACGACTCCCGTTGGTGTGCCTATACTTTTGGTACCAATAGCACTATATTTAATTATAATGGGTAACTTTGTTAAGTTACCTTTCTACGAGGACATTTGTTCCTCACTAATGTCACTAAGGTGATTTCCATGTTAACGTATTGATGTCATGAACTTAGGGCAATAATACTGTTTTTCCATGATAATTGTATATGCAATTATTACACTTATGGGTGTATAACAACGTAACTTACTATTAAACTTGTATTCAAACTGTTTATCATAAACCTATGAATTTTACTCAACCATTGTGTTGACCTTTTTAGCATGTTTATCTCAGGTAACTGAGCATCTTATGGCACAGAGTGGCATGGACTTGAAGATGGCTAAATTGTTATCATTCAAACTTTATGTTTCTAGATTTTGGGACCTCTCTTTTGTAAAATTCTGATGAATCAATGATTACAGTATGTCTCCTGAAACGCTGAAAAGTCTGGCAGAAGAAGAGGACGAGTAATGGTGATAACTCGTTATGTACCCTATATTATATGTAACTATGAAAATATAAAAACACAAAAAGATTTTCAATTTTATAAAAAACTTAAAATGGAAAATATAAAAATATAAAACCAGAAAATACCAAAAATATGTTTTTCATGACATGTCTTTTGAAAATCGATAACATTTACGGCCTTAGAAATGTCATTCAATAATGACACGAGGCTGTAAATGAAGTTCGAGCAGAATTTCTAAATGTTTTCAAAACATGTCATTGGCTTGCTATTATTTGAGATAGCAACCCGTTCTTCAACTTAAAGGCAAGTATTTTGGCAAAAAGAAAACTTGACCTAACAACGAGAAATTAATTTTTCTCAGGTATGAATTACTTTGTATTCATACAAAGGCTTGTGTTTACTTTGCAACACAACCCGTGATTTCTTTATACAATAAATGTACGTGTCAGTGATTTATTTGTCAAAATAAAACAAATCTTATTTTTTAATGTGTTGATTTTAATTTGAATTTAATCATCTCAAAGTTTCATCAGAAAATGATTTTCAGAGATTTTTGACCACTCAAATAATGACTACAACTCTTTAACTAAAAAATGGGTCATTATTTGAGGGAGAGAAAATGTCAAATAATCTTCTTCAAAAATATTCATGTGATAAAAAGGAAAATGTTTTAAACAATAACAGAATAATATTTAAAGGGGAGTTAACTAAATTTAACTTATTTGAGCTTTATATGTTACGTGTTTATACCTTTAGGGACTTAATAGCAAAATGTAAGGCTTAAACTAGTTTAATAAAACATTTAGGAACTAATTATGCCAAAAGTATAACTAGCATTTGCCTTAGGAAAAGTATTAAAGAAAAGTGTAAGGGTTATGAAACTATAAGGGGCAAAAGGGTTAAAAATTCAGACAATTTTAATAACCCTCCCAACCCCCCATTTTTATGTCACTCACAAACCAAACACACCAAAAAAAAAATTCTTATCCTTCATTGTTAAACTCGAATTTCTCAAGAACACTTCAAATCATGACTTTCAATCCTTAAGGTAAATTACAAATATGTTTCTTACAGCCTGAACATCTTCTAATCAAAAGGAATTAATCAAATACCAACAAATTGGACCGAAAACCCTAAATCTTGATTTAGGGTTCTTCAAAATTAAATGTGTTGTTTTTGTTAAATTGATTGGGGGTTTTGATGTTTGAGGTTTGTAGATTACTCGTTTGTAGCAGTTTTATATAGGGGTTAACATATGAATGTGTTATTGATGCGTATTTTGTTTTAAATAATATTTTGCCAAGTTTTAAATTTATAAAACTCGTTTACCGATACACGCACTAACGGGCAGAGAACCCAGTCATATATAGTGCAGTAGCTTGGTAAATCCGAAGTCGTCCCAAGAGCTAAGGTTAAATAATTTAATTTGATTATTGTAATGATTTGAAAATGGTTTTAAGATTGATTACTGAAAAATAAATGCCATAAAATAAATAGATAAAAGATATCAAGGAGAAAGGTATGCTAACCTAACCATTTCATTTCCAATGCTATGATTACATTTTCCTGTGCAATGTTCAATTATAAGTTCCATTAGTGGTTCTAAAGTCGACATACCTGAATTTTCATTTAAGGCCTGTCCTATGCTTAGTATGCGATCCCACATTCCCCTACGATCATACGAGCAGAGCATCCAAGCTTGTAGTGGTTAAACCCCAACTACCCTTAAGACCAATCTATAATCTAAACTGATTATTAAGCTCCTCTAAAAGAGTTCCCATGCTTTATAAGTATTTAATGTGACAAAGGCGGTAATCTATTTAATTTCTACACTAGAGATAGATGTCAAGCTACCCTAGTACCCCACTAATCCCAGGTTCAACATGGTATGTCTAATATTATGATTAATAAGATCTAAGCCACCGTCTATACTACCAAAACATAGGGATCAATGAAAGGCTATAAGGATATCTAACAAAACCATAATTAAACAGGAAATCATAATCACAACAATAGTAACTACATGGATAGGCCATCACTAGGAGTGCCTAGCCGCTCATAGTAACAACAATGCAAGAATTAATAAATGAAGACAGGGATTGAATCATCATAATTCTTACAGAGAACGAAATGAACGATCAAATACAATAAGTATGCTAGTGGCTTCTCCCTTAGACCTTTAGATGAAATGCTTCAAACCTTAAGGGTTTGATTCACCCCTTAGAACTGTGAGTGAAGTGGTGATGGTGGAGGGCTCTATTTATTGTATTCAAAAGGTTTATGGCGTAATCCTTTTGGGGTGTTACGCTGTAACCTTGCTACGTAAGCATCTAATCATCTAGGAAATAAAGTATGTTACGGCGTAACCTTGTCGCCCATTGTTGGGAATTAAGCTCATTAGACTTAGTACTGCTAAGCCAAAGTGTTAGTACTGCTTAAGTCATAACTGACAGTATAAACCAGTTAGTATTGCTAGTACTAACTTAACACTTCTGAGGGGATTTATACTGCTGATAAAGATTGAAGACTGCATGAAGATAAAGACGTGTAAAGAGTGTAAAGACATGTTAAAAGATATGTATTACTTATCTTGTGTATAGTTTATATATTTAGAAAGATATGCATATAAGCTTAATGTTTTAAAAGATTCATAGTTATCTTGTAAAGGACTCCTTGGTGTATAAAAGGAGATCCTAGGTTTTGGCATTAGAATCACATCATATCAGTGTTTCATAGAATCACTATCAAAGAGTGTTCGTATTAATATATTGGAGCTTATTGTTTTGGTTAGTATTTTCTGTGTGTCAAACATACTTTACTGTTATTCTTCTTAGTGATATAAACTAGATTCCGCATAGTTTATATCATATACACAAAGTTTCATTCTTAGTACCTTTGGATTTATCCAAGGATACTAAACCTTACATCAAGCTAGGGAGTTAAAGATCTATTCATTGGGATCAACAAGTGATATCAGAGCTTGTTGTGAAGCTTTAAATAAGAAGAAACAAACAATATATACTAGATCTATTTCTCAATGATAAAATGGAGGCAGGAACTACTTCTACAACTCTGACTGCAAAACTCCCTATCCTCAACCCAGGGGATTATGATCTCTAGTTAAAGAGGATAGAATAGTACTTTCTCATGACTGATTACTTGTTAGGAAAATATTGTAAACAGACTTAATACTGTTAGTATTAAAGTTAAGTCTGTTAGTTAAAGTTAGTACTGAGATTCTATTTCTGCAATAAAAGTTAAAACACAAAAAAAATGATAACGGGATCAAAAACCTGAGCCTTTAAAACCTAAATCTCCAGATTTTAAACCCATAACAAAAGCAAAATTAAGTTTAAAAATGTCTAAATGATAACAAAAAAAATTTAAAAAAGAATTTTATTTTTTTGACTTTTATTTTATTTATTATGAATTAAAAACTGATTTAATCTAAAAATATTATAAAAAATATTAAACTATTTTATAAAAAACTTAAAAATTCACGAAAAGTACTTTGAACTATGCAGAATCTAAGAAAAATAAAATGGGTCCAACAGCTTATTGGAATAAGCTGGAAATAAGCTAAAAAGAGCTGAAAGGCTTAACTGGCAGAACATGGTTAAATATTAAATGTATCAATCCATGAATGAAAAAGACCTCAGGGCAGTTGGTAGGAGTTTGGTGTGTTAAAGTGTTAGTGAGTGAAGGGGAGGTCACAGGTTCGAAACCTGTGATCATCCTTTTTCATAAAACATTTTATTTTATATTTTTCTTTTTAATGTAGCTAAAGTTAAGACTAAAATAAGCAACTTTAATGAAAAGACTTTTGACAAAACTTATTTTTAAGCTAGGAAAAAGCATAAACAAAATGACAGTTTAGGAATTAAGCTAAATGTCATTAAGCTAAAACTGTTTTTGGCTTTTTGGACTAAATAACAACTAGAAATCACATTTATTGACATGAATACAGAGATGGTAAAAGCTAGAGAAGAGAAAGAAGGAAATAGTGAAAAGAAAACTACAGGCAGTAGAAAGAAATCCATTGCAAAAAGGAAAACAGCAAATGAGCATAGTAAAGAAGAAGGTTCTTCTAAAAGGCAACGAGCAGAGGATGAAAGTGACACTGAAGAAGAACTTAAAAAATGTTTTGAGTTTGCGAAGCCTGAAGAGGTAGAAGTTAATGCAATTCCATTAACCACAAAGCATCATGTTGTTGACTACAAGATCACCACAAGAGGTAAACTAGAATACTATGAAATATTCAGAGCTGGTGGAGTTTCAAAGGTATATCATGTGTTTAGTCAACTACAAAATAAGTTTGATAGAGAAGACTTGGGTGCTTTATGGAAGTTAGTCAAGGCTAAGCATGGAAATAAGAGACATAAGGAAGAGTTTGAAAGGGTGTTATGGGATGATTTGAAGGTGATGTTTGAACCTGACACTACAAGTGAAATATGGAGATCTCTGCAAGGATACAAAGTGACAGGTTGGAAACTATATGACTCATGTGGAGTTCATTATGTGAGGTTTAAGAATCTTCACATCTATATGTTGGTTGAGAAAAGATATCCCCTTACACCTATTACAATCAAGAACATGTTGGATAATAAGCTTCAAGCTGATGAATGGAATGAAATGGTCTATCAACTACTCAAGCTTTTAGTTAAACAGCAGAAGGGATTATGAAGTGTTTGGAAGCATCCTCCTAGTGTTCAAGAAGCTAACATAGAAGAAACTTGATGATTAACAATGTGAATATCAAGTTTAGGGGAGGATTGTTGGGATTTGAAAGACTTCAACATGGTTTATGAAGTTACTGCTGCTCAGGTATATATTAGTGCTGTTAAGCATACTTAATGCTGTTGGTATCTTGAATGAGAATTTATGCTAAGTAGTTAATACTGGTAGTATAATGTTACTACTGCTAGTTACTACTGTTAGTATAAATTAGTATTGTTAGTGTAAAAGTTACTGCTGCCATTAGAAGTTAAGACTGCTCAAGGATAATGACTAAGTAGTTACTGCTGTTAGTGTAAAAGTTACAACTATCAGTGTAACTTAATGCTGCTAATGACTCAGTTAATGCTGCTGAAAGATTAATGCTGCTTAAAGAGTTTCTACTGTCAGAAGGATTGATGACAAGAGATAAAGATTGCGTGGAGAACAAGGATACACATGAAGATATGTTATTTGTATATAAGATATGTATAATTTGTTTATAGAAAAGATCATGGTATCTTAGGAAATTATTGTAAACCGACTAAGACTCCTTGGTGTATAAAAGGAGGTCTTAGGGTATAGAGTTAGATATCTTTTTGTATTGATATCGTTTTAGCTTCAAGGTTGTAAACCCTAGCACTATCCAAGATTGCTCGTATTAATATTGAAGCTTTTTGTTTTGTTTATTCATCTGTGTTCAAAACTTGTTCTATAATTGTTATTCTTCTATTGATATAAACTAGATTCCACATAGTTTATATTTCATACACAAATTTTTAACCTTAGTACCTTTGGGTTTATTCAAAGATACTAAACCTTAAACAAAGCTAAGGAGTTAAAGATCCGTTCATTCAGGACCATCAAGTGGTATCAAAGCTTGTAAAGCTTTGAATAGAAGATTCAGACAATTCAAACAAGTTCGATATGAGCGAGTTCACCAGAGAACTCCTCGAGAAGAGAATCAAACTTAGGAGAAGAAATTATCGAAGTATCTCGATTAAGCAAAGATTCTATAAGATCAGACTCTGCATTAAAGTGATGCGGATCTATCGTAGTAGAAATGATTTCTTCATCAAAAAGAGGGTTCGAATAAATTTTGAAATTTCCTTAGGAACGTCCTCATGAGAAAATGACTCGTCATCACTAGAGGAATGTCCTCATCAGTCTTTCATAGTATCCATAGCTTCAAGGTGTAAACCCTAACACTATCAAAGAGTGTTCGTATTAATATATTGGAGCTTATTGTTTTGGTTATATTTTGTCTTTGTCAAACATACATTGCTGTTATTCTTCTTAGTGGTATAAACTTGATTCCGCATAGTTTATATCATATACACAAAGTTTCATTCTTAGTACCTTTGGAGTTATCCCAGGATACTAAACCTTGCATCAAGCTAAGGAGTTAAAGATCTATTCTTTGGGATCAACAAGTGGTATCAAAGCTTGTTATGAAGCTTTGAATAAGAAGAAACAAACAATATATACTAGATCTATTTCTCAGTGATAAGATGGAGGCAGGAACTACTTCAATAACTCTGACTGCAAAACTCCCTATCCTCAACCCATGGGATTATGATATCTGGTTAATGAGGATAGAACAGTACTTTCTCATGACTGATTACTCCCTCTAGGAAGTAATTCTGAATGGTAACAAAGTGCCGAAGAGAAAAGTTAGAGAAACTGAGCAGGAATATGAACCTACTACTGTAGAAGAAAAACAAGACAGGAGGAATGAGAGGAAAGCTAGAGGAACTTTGTTAATGGCACTCCTAAATAAAGATCAACTAAAGTTACATTCATATAAGGATGCAAAATTGCTCATGGAAGTCATAGAGAAGAAGTATGGAGGAAACAAGGAATCCAAAAAAGTTCAGAGGATACTACTCAAGCAACAATACGAGAACTTTGCAGGATCAAGTTCAGAAACAATAGATCAAACTTTTGATATATTGCAAAAACTTATTAGTCAGTTGGAGATTCAAGGTGAAGTTATTTCACAAGAGGACATGAACTTAAAACTGTTAAAAATTCCTCCATCAGAATGGAAGACTCATGCTTTGATCTAGAGGAACAAAGTGGAAATTGAAACCATCAGTTTGGATGACTTGTATAACAACTTAAAGATATATGAACTTGAACTTACAGGATCAAGTATAAGCCAAAATCTACAAAATGTGGCTTTTGTGTCCTCCAACAACACTAACAGCAATAGCAACAGCAGCACAAATGAAGCAGATAACACTACTTATAGAGTTAGTGCTGCTCATACTCAAAGTAATCCTACAACTGGAGATAACCTTTGTGATGCTGTGATCTGTGCTTTCCTAGCTAGTCAGCCTCATTCTCCTCAAATGTCATGATAGGATCTAGAACACATTGATCCTGATGACCTAGAAGAAATGGATTTACAATGGGAAATGGCCATGCTGACAATTAGAGCTAGGAGATTCATCAAGAGGACAGGCAGACTGTTGGATGTAAATGGTAAAAGAGTTGGATTTGACATGTCAAAAGTGGAGTGCTACAATTGTCATAAATATGGTCACTTTGCAAGAGAATGTAGACTTCCAAGGAATTAGGAGAAAAGAGAAAAATAGAATAATAGAAGAACTGTGATAGTGGAAACTCCTAATAAAAATGCATTGGTTGCTCAAGATGGAATTGGAGGGTATGATTGGAGCTACCAAGCTGAAGAAGAGCATCCTACAAACTTTGCATTAATGGCACATACATCTTCAGGAAATTCTTCCAGTTCAGATTCTGAGGTAGATTCTTATTCTAAATCATGTGTAAAAGCTTATGCTTCTCTTAAAGAACAATATGATAGTTTGTCATCAGATTACAAAAAGTCTCAATTTAATTTAGTATCTTATAAAGCATGTTTAGAATTAGTAGAAGCTAGACTAGCTCACTATAAGAAAAATAAGGTTGTGTATGCAGAAAGCATTAATGTTTTAAACCTTAAAGTTAAATTAAGAGATAATGCTTTAGTAGAAAACAAAAAGAAATTGGAAAAAGCAAAAAAAATAGAGAGATGAGTTAAAACAAACATTAGAGAAGTTTCAAAATTCATCTAAATCTTTGAATAATTTACTGGAAAGTCAAGTTGTTGACAAATTTAAAACCAGTCTAGGATATAATGCAGCTTCTTCTACTGCAGCTTCTCTTACAGTAGAAAGTTTTATGAATATATCAGAGATGTTAGAAAATCAAGAACATAATAAGTCCAAATCTGATAAGGGATATCATGCAGTTCCCCCTTTTACAGGGAATTTCATACCTCGCAAACCTAATCTAACGTTTATGGATGAAATAGTTGAAAGTGAGAATTTGGATGTTACTACTATTGTTACACCTAGTAATGTTAAGGCAGTTGAGACAAATCATGAGTCTGCTAGTGTAAAAAGTAATGGTGATGCAGTAGAACCTAAAACTGTTAGGAAGAACAGCTTTAGACCTCCAGTCATTGAGGATTGGAATTCTAATGATGAAAGTGAGGTAGAAATTATACCTAAGGATAAAGTTGTTAGTTCTAGCACTGAAAAGATAAAATTTGTTAAGTTTGCTAGGGAAACAGTAGAGAAGGTAGAAACATCTAAATATAACAAACACTATCCTAGAGGTAACCAAAGAAACTGGAATAATATAATGTCCTAAAGACTAGGAAGTAACTTTAAAATGATTAATAAAGCTTGTTATGTTTGTGGTAGTTTTGAGCATCTTCATTATGTATGTGATAAAAAGGTTATAAGACGAGTGTGGAACAACTTAAGAAGGGTGAATCACAAGAACTTCGCTAATAAAATGACTCACCCTCACCCTAATAGAAGATTTGTTCCACAAGCAGTATTAATCATACCTGGCAAAATAAGTACCGCTGGTGCAAGTGTTAATATTGTTGGTGCTAGAATTAATACTGCTGTCAGACCAGTTAATACTGCTGGCTTAAAACCAACTGTGAATCATCCAAGATCAATATCAAATACTTACAAAAAGGGATATTCACAACTCACAAGGCCATTTAACATAAACAAAAATAGTATTTTCAATAAAAAAGTTAATACTATCAGGGTAAAAGATACTACTTCTAGGGATAGAGCAGTAGTAAGTGAAAATAAGGAAAAAAGGGGTTAATGTTATTAAGGTCTCAACATGTTGGGTTTGGAAAGCCAAAAATAGTAGTGCATCAAATACTTTCAAGAAATATTCTTACATTGATGCACGAGGCAGATTCAAGTCTATAATGGCTTGGATCCCCAAAAAAGCCTAATTCTCTTATTTTATGTGCAGGGCAACCCAAAACAAAAGGAGTACAAGGAAAAAGGAGTTATTGATAGTGGTTGCTCAAGGCACATGACTGGAAACAAATGCTATCTTACTGAATATGAAGATTATGATGATGGTTTTGTTTCCTTTGGAGATGGTAAAGGTAGAATTTCAGGAAAAGGTAAAATCAAAACAGGAACATTGGATTTTAATAATGTGTACTTTTGTAAGGAGCTTAAGTATAACTTGTTTAGTATGTCACAAATATGTGATAAATAGAATAATGTTCTTTTTACTGACACTGAATGTCTTGTCTTATCTTTTGACTTTAAGCTACTTGATGAAAGTCAAGTCTTGCTGAGAGTTTCAAGAAAGGATAACATTTATAGTGTTGACCTAAAGAGTGGTGTTCCCATTAAAGGTTTAACTTGCCTCTTTGCTAAGGCCACAATTGATGAATCTAATTTATGGCATAGGAGGTTGGTCACATAAACATTAAAAACATGAACAAACTTGTAAGAGGAAACCTTGTTAGAGGTTTGCCTTCAAAGATTTTTGAAAATGATCACTCTTGTGTTGCTTGTCAGAAAGAAAAGCAACACAAAGCCTCCTATAAGGCCAAACTAGTGAACTCAATTAGCAAACCCTTACATATGCTTCATATGGATCTATTTGGTCCTACAAATGTTAAGAGTTTAATGAAAAAGTCTTATTACCTAGTTGTCACTGATGACTTTAATAGATTTTCTTGGGTATTCTTTTTGGCCACTAAGGATGAGACTAGTGGGATATTAAAGACCTTCATAACATAGATAGAAAATCAACTAGACCATAAAGTAAAAGTTATCAGATGTGACAATGGAACTGAGTTCAAAAATAGTGTAATGAATCAGTTTTGTAAAATGAAGGGGATTAAGAGGGAATTCAGTATTGCTAGGACTCCTCAGCAGAATGGTGTTACTGAGAGGAGAAATAGAACACTGATAGAGGCTGCAAGAACTATGTTAGTTGACTTTAAGTTACCAACCACCTTTTGGGCTGAAGTAGTTAATACTGCTTGCTATGTGCTAAATAAGGTCTTAGTCGCCTCATAACAAGACACCTTATGAACTTATTCGTAGAAGAACTCCATTGATAGACTTCATGAAACCTTTTGGGTGTCCTGTTACCATCTTAAATACCAGGGATCAACTAGGAATTTTGATGGAGAATCTGATGAGGGATTTTTTGTTGGGTACTCTATGGTTAGCAAAGCAATGAGAGTATTTAACAAAAGGATCAGGATAGTTGAAGAGACCTTAAACATTAGATTTCTTGAAAATGCAACTAATGTGACAGGAAATAGAACTGATTGGCTTTTTGATTTTGATTCTTTGTCAAAATCTATGAACTATGTGCCAGTTATTGTAGAAAATCAAACTAATGGTATTGCAGGGAAAAGAGATAACATTGTTGCAGGTCAAGCTGAAAAGAAGATAGAACCTGAACAAGAGTACATCTTAATACCTATCTGCATAACTGATCCATTAATCTCTTAAGATCCTAAGGTCAGTGAAGAAGATGCTGAAGAGAAGACTACTGAAATGGATGAAAGTGGAGCTTTAGATAAAGATAAGGAGGAAGATCAAGCCACAAGAAGTGAGTTTGAAAGGCTACTTCAACAAGAAAAGCAGACTATACATACTAACAGTACTAATAGTATTAATACTGTTAGTACACCTGCTAGTACTGCTGGACCATCTTGTACTGATGATGATCTATCATCACCAGTTAATGTTGCTGAAGCTTCTAATGCATTTGAGGAACATCTATTTGAACAATTTTCTCCTTTCAAAAATGCATTTACACTTCTACCTGTTTCAAATGTGACTCCAATGAATGATACAGGAATTTTTTGTAATGCTTATGATGATGAAGATGTGAGTGAAGAGGCTGACCTAAACAACTTGGAAACAACCATGAATGTCAGTCCTATTCCCATAACCAGAATTGACAAGGATCATCCTAAAGACCAAATCATTGGAGACTTAAATTCAGCCATTCAAACAAGGAGAATGACCAAGATTTCTGATGAACATGCTATGGTGTGTTACATTAATAAGAAGAGGAGAAAAAATCATAAAGATTATCAAAATTGCTTATTTACTTGTTTTCTCTCTCAAAAAGAACCCAAAAAGGTGATTCAAGCTTTGAAAGATCCAAGCTGCGTAGAGGCAACGCAAGAGGAGCTTCTATAATTTAAACTTCAAAAGGTTTGGACTCTGGTGGATTTACCTAATGGCAAGAGGCCAATTGGAACCAAATGGGTCTTTAGAAATAAGAAAGATGAGAGAGGAATTGTTGTCAGAAATAAAGAAAGACTGGTTACACAAGGTTATACCCAAGAAGAAGGCATTGATTATGATGAGGTTTTTGCTCCTGTTGCTAGGATAGAAGCAATTAGGTTATTTTTGGCCTATGCATCATTTATGAGGTTTATTGTGTACCAGATGGATATGAAGAGTGCCTTCTTATATGGTACTAGTGAAGAGGAGGTATATGTTTGCCAACCTCCTGGTTTGAAGATCCACATTTTCCTGAGAAAGTGTATAAGGTAAAAAAAAGCTTTATATGGTCTACACCAAGCTCTTAGAGCCTGGTATGAGACCTTGTTAACCTACTTAATTAAAAATGGATTTAGAAGAGACACTATTGATAAGACTTTGTTCATCAAGAAGGATAAAGGTGATATCTTGTTAGTACAAGTGTATGTTGATGATATCATCTTTGGGTCCACAAAGAAGTCTTTATGTGATGAGTTTAAAGGGTTGATGCACAAGAGATTCCAGATGGGTTATATGGGGGAACTCACTTTCTTCTTAGGATTACAAGTACAACAGAAGGAAGATGGAACCTTCATTAGCCATGACAAATATGTGGCTGAAATATTAAAGAAGTTTGATTTTGCCACCGTGAAAACAGCAAGCACTCCTATGGAGCCTAACAAGGCATTGGTTAAGGATAAAGAAGCTGAGAATGTGGATGTTCATTTATACAGATCAATGATTAGATCATTGATGTACTTAACAGCTTCTAGGCCTGACATAATGTTTGTTGTGTGTGCTTGTGCAAGTTTCCAAGTTACACCTAAAACCTCACATCTTCATGTTGTGAAGAGGATCTTTAGATACTTGAAAGGTCAACCTAAATTGGGCCTTTGGTATCCTAGAGATTCACCATTTGACTTGGAAGCTTTTTCAGATAGTGATTATGCTGGTGCTAGCCTTGACAGGAAATTTACAACAGGAGGTTGTCAATTTCTTGGCAATATGGCAATGTAAGAAGCAGACTATAGTTGCAAATTCTACTACTGAAGCAGAGTATGTTGTTGCTGCTTATTGCTGTAGACAGGTGCTATGGATCTAAAATCAAATGCTTGATTATAGGTTCAACTTCATGAACACCATGATTTATATTGATAATGAAAGCACCATTTGCATTATGAAGAATCTAGTGTTTCACTCTAAAACCAAGCACATAGAGATAAGGCACCACTTTATCAGAGATTCTTATGAGAAGAAGTTGATTCAAGTGATCAAGATTCACATAGACTATAATGTTGCAGATCTTCTCACAAAGGCATTTGATGTTAGCAGGTTTAACTTTCTAATTGCTAGCATTGGATTACTTAATCTCTAAAGATGTGCTTGTCTTAGAAATGTATTTGGAAGTAAAACTGGTAATTGTAAGATCAATTCTATTAGGCAGGTTTTAGTACTGCTAGGCAAAACATTAGTACTGCTAAGTATAATTAGTACTGCTAGTTATACTTAAGACTACTAGTTAAAAATTGTTAGTCATAATTAAAACTGTTAAACAAGATCTACTTTGGATTGTGTATTCTTAGTTTTGGACTAACATTTGTAGGCTAAGCATATTGAGTACCTGGTATTAAATTGAGGGGAGGACATGCAACATCAAACAAAGGTGTGTGGTGAGTCAAACACATAGGTAATTTAAAAGAGGTCAGGACACTAAGATACCTCAGTCTAGTGGTCCCCCTGAAAAGGTTAATGATGAGGCTGTTCATAAGGGGTTGGGTAACATAATGGAAAGGGCTGCCACTACTGCTTCTAGCTTAGAAGCAGAGCAGGACAATGCTAACATCAATAGGACCCAATCCATGGCAACACTTAATGAGCCAAGTCCTTAGGAAACTGGTTCAAGTAGTAGTCCCAAGTGCCAAGATACCATATTTGAGGGGGGGGGGGTGTAGATGCTCAAACTAGGTTTGAGACTACATCTAAATAGTCCAATGATCCACCTCTCTCAAGAGTTCACACAGTTGGAAGTGGAGAGGATAATATGCAACTAATGGAATTAATGGCACATTGTACAAAACTGTTTGCATTGGTGAGTTCAAAAGAATAGAGAGATTTGTGATATAAAAACAGAAAGAGTGATTTGGTAAGCCAAAATAAATGAGAGATTCAGTGAGCTTAAAAATAGAAAGAGAGATGTGAGTATGAAAAACAGACAGAGAGTTTCAGTGAGAAAAAGAAATGAGAGAAATTGTGAGATGAAAAACAGAAAGAGAGCTTGTGAGAATCTAAATTTATGATGGAAATGCTTGTTGGAACAGCATTGGTGTTTATACTGCTAGGCATAAACTTAATACTGCCAGTATTAAGTTAGTACTGCCAGGCATATCTTAATACTGCTGGGTAAAGTTAATACGGCTGGGCTTAAAGTTAGTACTGTTAGGCTAAAATTAGTACTGGTGGGTGACCGTTAGTACTGTTTGAGGTATAACAGAATTTTCTTAATTAATTAATAGCCGTTGAGATATTTCCGCCAACAACTTGCTTATAGGGGTCTATGATTTGGAAAATTCTTGATATTTCTTTCTCTTATAAGGTTTCTTTGAGAAAAAGATTCAATTTTATTAAGTCGGTCAAATCAAAACCCTAAGTGCTCTCTACATAATCTCAATTAACTTTACCAAACTCTCATATTCTCATCAACGAACATAAACCCAGAACCCTTATCATAACTTCATCAATCATGGCTAATTTGGAGTTCAGTGATACCCACAACATGGTCGCTTACTTACTCAAACTAGAAGAAAATGAGACTTTCAGCAGATAGTAGATTTCCTCAACACAAGTCACATAAAGTTTGCTCTCACTGAAAATCTTACTATCTATACTTTACTCATTCAACAATTTTGGCAAATTGCTTCTACAAGCACACTTGAAGATGGAGAAGTAGAAATAACTGCAACCATAGATGGCCAACTCAAGACTATTACTGAAGCATCTCTTAGAAGACATCTCAAGTTAGAAGATGCTAATGGTATTAGTTCACTACCTAATACTAAAATTTTTAAGCAGCTTGCTCTTATGGGGTATGCTTCTGATTTTGACAAGTTGACCTTCTAAAAGGGTCACTTTTCCCCTCAATGGAGATTCTTAATACATACTATTCTTCATTGCTTAAGCCCTAAGAAGACTGCTTAGGAGTAGTTTAGTAGCAACATAGCAACTGCTATCATTTGCCTTGCCACAAACAGGACTTTCAACTTTTCTAAAATGATTTTTGAGGCCATGGTAAAAAATTTGGATAGTAGGTCTAAATTCTTGATGTATCCTAGATTCATTCAAATCCTTTTGAACAAACATTAGAGATTGCTTCTACCTCACAAAAGAACTTATGTTGCTCCTACCCTCACACAAAAACTATTCAGCAACATGAGAAGGGTTTCCAAGGGTTATATTGGGGTGAACATTACACTATTTTCAAGCATGCTTGTTCAAGGTCCAATTCAGTAGGGTGAAGGATCAACAGTCCTAGTTGAGTCCTATCACACACCTTTCACTACTCCATCTACCTCACAACCACCACTTTCATCACCCTCCGGGGTACCTACACCACCCCATGATTCACCTCTCCTAGGATGTCACACACCTGGAAGTAATGAGGGTAGTATTACACTTAATGAATTAACGGTTCTTTATACCCAATTGTTAACAAAAGTTGCAAACTTGGAGCAAGATTTAAAGCAAACCAAGAAGGTATATGGTAATGCTTACACCAAGCTCATCATGAGGGTGAAGAAGTTGGAACACAAAGTTAAGTCAAGGCAACCTAGAAGAAAGGCAAGAGTGGTTATATCTGATACTGAAGAAGATTTAGATGATCCTTCCAAACAGGGGAGGAGAATTGCTGAGATTGATCAAAATCCCTCTATTTCATTGATACAAGATGAAGGAACTTCATGGATTCAATAGGATGCTGAGATTCAGGGGAGGACTAGTGATGATACTGCGATACTTTTAGATCAAGAAGAGCCTACTGAACTAGTGGAAGATCTTGGTAGTGGTGAAAAGGGTGAAAAAGAAATTAGTACTGCTAACATATCAATTAGTACTGCTAGTGCGACTCCTAAAGTTAGTACTGCTGCTAAAAATTTAGTGTACATCAGAAGGAGTGCAGAAAAGAGAAAAGATAAAGGAAAAGCTATTATGAAAGAAGATGAATATGTTTAGAAGAAGGCAAAGAAGCAACTAAAGCAAGAAAGACTTGGGCATAAAGAAGCTATTAGATTGCAAGAACAGATTAATGAAAAAGAAAGACAAAGGATTTCTAGGGATGCAGAAATAGCTAAACAGTTACAAGAAGAATTTGATAGAGCAAGACAAGAACAAGAAGTTGTAGCTGAAGCTGATCAAGCCCATGATATTGATTGCAGTGATCCTGCTATGCTAAGATATCATGCACTTCAAAATAGATCTTTCTCTGTAGCTGAAGTAAGGAAGAACATGTGCATGTATTTGAAAAATCAGGGAGGATACAAGTAGAGTCATTTCAAGAGAATGAACTATAAAGATATTAGACTTATATTTGAAAGAGTATGGGATCAAAATCATGCTTTTGTACCTAAGGATTCTGAGATTGAAAAGGAAGTGATGAAGATACCTGGATTTGATTTTCTACAAAAGTCTATTAAGAAGAATGATAAAATTAAAGCTTCAAGTTTTGTTCAAAAGCAACCTCCAGAAGAAGAAAAGGAAAAGAAAAATGATGACAGTCAACAGCAAGCAGGAAGTAGTAAAAAGAGATCAAGAGAAGATTCTGATGAAGACAATGCCAAGAAACAGAAACTAGAGGATGGTGCTGAGAACAAAGAGCTTAGAGATAGTATGGATGTAGTTCTAAGGGATGATATTGCTATTGATGTTGAGTCTCTGGCTACTAAATACCCAATACTTGACTGGAAGACACATGTTTTGACAGAAAATATGATGTATTATCAAATCATCAGAGCAGATGGATGTTCTAAAAATTACAAAATATTCAGTGAAATGCTTGATGATTTTGATAGGCAAGATGTGATGGATCTACATAGATAGGTATAAGAAAGGTATGATACAACAAGTTCAGAAGGATATGGCTTGTTACTTTGGGGAGATCTGAAGATCTTATTTGAGCCTAATGAAGCAGATGAAATATGGAAGAATCAACAGGACTACAACTTGATAAGCTGGAGATTATTTGACTCATGTGGAACTCATATATTGCTGATGCATACTGGAATTGATATTCACATGATGATAGAGAAGATATATCCTCTTACTCACGAAATGCTTTCAAGGATGTTAAGTAGAAGACTAGAAGTTAATCCAGAAAGTGAAATGGCATTTGAACTTCTCAGATTTAAAAGGTCACAACTTCAGAAGTAGAAGAATATTTGGAAGAATCCTCTCAGAAAGGTTTAATTCAAGAAACTTGATGATTTGAAGGTAAATCACAAGTTTAGGGGAGGATTGTTAGGAATTAAGCTCATTAGACTTAGTACTGCCAAGTCAAAGTATTAGTACTGCTTAAGTCATAACTGGCAGTATAAACCAGTTAGTACTGCTAGAAGAATGTTAGTAATGCTAGGAATAAGTTAGTACTGCTAGTACTAACTTAACACTGCTAGGGGATTTATACTGCTAATAAAGATTGAAGACTACATGAAGATAAAGACGTGTGAAGAGATGTAAAGACGTGTTAAAAGATATGTATTAGTTATCTTGTGTATATTTTATATATTTAGAAAGATATGCATATAAGATTAATATTTTAGAAGATTCATAGTTATCTTGTAAAAGACTCCTTGGTGTATAAAAGGAGATCCTAGGTTTTGGCATTAGAATTACATCATATCAGTCTTTCATAGTGTCCATAGCTTCAAGGTGTAAACCCTAACACTTTCAAAGAGTGTTCATATTAATATATTAGAGCTTATTGTTTTGGTTATATTTTCTGTTTGTCAAACATACATTGTTGTTATTCTTCTTAGTGGTATAAACTAGATTATGCATAGTTTATATCATAGACACAAAGTTTCATTCTTAGTACCTTTAGATTTATCTAAGGATACTAAACCTTACATCAAGCTAAGGAGTTAAAGATCTATTCTTTGGGATCAACACCCATGTTACGCCATAACGCTGAGTCAGATACATCATCTCTTGTAATTTTGAATGTTGCGGCAGAATCTTTGAGACACTTTACGCCGTAAAGGGTGTGATTACTCATTTCTTCGTTATAAGATGTTATCACGAAATCCCTCGGGGGTGTTACGCCGTAAAGTGCCTTGGACTCTTCAATTTAGTGCATTTCTTGTCCAAATCCCTTGTCTTTTGCTAAAATGCTCACTTGGTCCCTGGAAACTGAATATTAACAATTAAGTAACATTTTCATGCATTAATAGCATACTTGTATGCATTTTTATAGGGAATTTGATATTTAAATGTATCAACTATTTGATGTTATCAAATATCCCCCATTTGACTTCTACTTGCCCTCAAGTAGAATCATTTATAATAATTCATAAAAAGATTGTTCCAATTTAACTTAGAGAAATGAATTTATAAACTACTTATGCTAGAAAACATCTAAGTGGAATACATCACGAAAAGGGGATCAAAAACACTCAACTCTCATTACTAAACTAAGTGTTTAATTTCGGGGTGATCACTCAATTGCATAGTCATAGTATGTATTCTCTCATAAACATGGAAAGTACACACGCCTCCACCAACTAGAATTAGGGTCTAAACAGTCTCCAAGTCAGCATGGCTAATATTTGGTTTATTGGGTGACATAAAGGGTAAGGATAGACATGAGATACACTTAGAATGGTTGTTAAGTTAAAAAAAACATGAAACAAATAGTCTAAAGTAAACTAAGGTTGTCATAACTAGCTACTGTCCATCCAAGGTCCAAAATTCTGAGTTCAAAAACTTAATCTTCAATAATGGGCTACTAGCTCCATTCTTTATACTTGTTGAATTGGCTTGGTGCAATAATGGGCTACTAGCTCCATATATTTTTTTTATTTTGCACCATCTTTACATTTTGTAGCACATGGGTGGATTTTTAGTTGCACCCTTTTTTCTTTATTTTCTTCTTAATAAATATGCAAATGCTGCAGGAGTTTATATCTTTAATTATTTCCCTTACAACATCTGATATTATACGCACATCCCCTCACTTGAGATGAACAACGCCAAAAGTAGTGATACAGGGGGTCTTTATAGATCATAACTGATTAGTCTTCCACGAATGCATAAAATTCTCGTTCCCATTCCCCTGAACCATGGACTTAAATAGCCAGAGATTTCAACACGAAGAAAAATAAAGACTACAGGGTAGGCTAAGGCGAAATGGTGTAACGAAACATATAGGGCTTAAACAGGGATTGGTTTGACAAGGTGATCTAGGGGTATCTTGCACTAATAGTGAGTGCAACAAAGGGTTTTACACGGGGAGGTCGACAAGTCAGTGTGACAAGACAATAAACACACACATGTAAGCTTTTTGAGTGATTTCCTAAAATGTTGCCTTCTTGAACTGTCTATTTCAACTAACCAATTAGGTCTCGAAATGACGTACATGTCAAGTTCT